>VYZR01010442.1:5111-20878 GCA_013400675.1 Oxylabes madagascariensis | reverse complement strand
GAAAAATTGCCTTCTGGAACTGTTTATCTGCTGACCCCATGAAAAGCGTACATGTGGACTAATGGTCCGTACAAGCCAGACTAATGGTCTATATTGTAAGACAGTTCATATTAGCTGAAATAAATATTCCCCAGCATGCTGGCATACACACACTACAGAAACACCATAGAAACCTTATTAACCTAATTTCACTTAAATCCTGTCTCCCTGATGGTCAGAATACATCCAGCTTCCTAATACATTCTGAAAGAAGACCATTGGCCAATGATTTCTTTTTCCAGGAACATCTTTACTCTAGCTTAGAGTGGAATCAGACTAACACTGCCAGCAGTAAGTGGCAGAAATATTTATTTTGGCTCCTAAGTATGAAATTTAGCTCATTCAGCATTCATGGTGTTGGCAGGAGAAATGGTATAGTGAAAGCTTTGATTTTTAAAGAGTGTCTGCCCCACCTGACACAATGGAAAATATAAAGGATTTTCCTTGTACCTTTCCTTTCCTTTGCAAAGTTTGCAAGAACATGGCAAAGTTTAGTAATGATTTAACAAAATCTGAGCTGTGAATATATGTTGCACATTTGAAATGAATGAAGTTGATAAAGAGCACTACCGAGTAAGTACAATCAATTGCTTTTGTATGACAAAATATATTGTCAATGACAGGATAGTACTTATGTGTCTGCCAGCATAATTCTCAAATTCATCGAGGCTTTTGCTGAAGATATGGTTTCACTAAGTATTTCTTTCTTAAATCTTATCTGGCAAATACCAAAATAATATGAACACTCCCTATGAGACAAGCTCCCAGATTATAGCTGAATATTTCAAACACAAGGAGAAGATTCTGGCATGGTCACAGAGCCAGCAGTAAAAGTCGGGTGTTCACATCTGCATTGTTGTGCATCTTGCAGAGAGCCCTTTCACCTTCCTTGCAGTGTTCCCATCGATGCCATTCATATGCTTGGTTCAAAATCTCATGGTATTTTTTTTCTCTGCTACTACCATGCCTCACTACCTACTTTACACGGCCCCTTCATCACCTTCACTTTGTCTTTTGGACCCTTCCTGGAGTTTCACAGCAACTTTATTCTCCCTTCCTTACACAGGAAGGCCTGTGGCCTTCATGGTCCTGAGCAGGTGGAGAACTCCCTTCCTCAGGTTATTTCCAGATCACTGCAGAGGGCCTAAATTTTATCACTGTGCTCAGGCTCACTCACAGAAGGCGTTAAATTCTTTGGGAATACCACCAGTCACAAACCTCTGCCCTCACAAACTGTGAAGGCCTTGGAGATTTCTTTTGCCTTTGATGAGTTTCTCCCTGTCTTTTAAGACACATAGACCACATTCCTTACAAAGACATAAAGATTTCTTTTCAAATGTTTGCCTTTGAAAAGTATCAAGTTTCTTCTGGATAGAAGACCACATTTTCAAAAATACGATACTGTTCTTGGCATTATTTTGCACAACAGTACACATGGTACATGCTGTAATATTACATCCCACTGTTTCAGGCACAGAAACTACACCATTTTTGGAAAATCAAAGTTTCCAGTTCCTTCCCTATTCCTTCCTCCTAAAGATGATCACACAAAACTGGATGAGGCTCCAGAAACAGAAGGTTTACCACTGAAGCTGCAGAGGATCAAATAACACAGTGCTGCCTGGAAAACAGAAGAAAGCTTCCCAAATATTAGAGTGATAACATAAAAGTAAACCTTTACTTGAAAGCTTTCAGGTACAATATGGCAAAAAAAGTACATGGTACAGTAATTCTCCAATTTTATAAGATTAGTTGATTAGTATACCTATCATGTATTGTCCAATTTAAAGGTTAGTTGGTTAGGTAATAATTTCCTGCATTCTGCCCCATTGGAAATGGTCCAGGGGCTTCTTTGCCCCACTTTAGTTATGTCTGGTCCAGATTATGGTTGGAAAACAGAATGTCCTCATAGTTGGTTCTCTTCTTGGAATAAGACTAAACAATATTTTAGGAATGTGTTTAGAAGGTTAGTTTATTGTTCCAAAATGTAGGGAAAGATGATAGGCAAGTACTAGGAGCTACAGCCATTCATTAGCAATCTACAAAGCTCCAAACATATGAAAAATATAAAAACGTATCAATAGACTCTGGGACATTGAACAGCCTAAAGAACATCTCTAAAGTTCTAAGTTGATAACAGACAAAGTTTTTTGTTAAATGTTCTCATTAAATAGGAGTTGCACAGCAAACTCTGGTGAGCAGTAAGGAGGCAGGAAGCTGAGCTTGTGTAACAAGGCGCAGGAGCAGCACATTTTGTATTCAGCCAACAGCAGTGTTGAATGACGCTACTTGGAGCCACATCCAGAACTTTTTGGCCAGGAAGAGTAGTTAGCTGTGTGCCAATGTCTGCAAAGGTAAAGTAAGAGGGAATAGAGGGGGCTCTTGGAGACCTGAGAATTTGCAGATGAATATCTTGTGAAGGAAGAGGGTAAATTATTCCTTTTCAAAGAACTGTAGCAAGTGTTCAGGCTCAGAGAAGTAATGTAAACAGAATAGTGGAACTCTTTCGCAGATGGAAAATTAAGCTAATATCTCTCACTTTGCATCAAACCACATCCTATTTTCAGGATCATTGAGCCTAGCCACATTAGACATACATCTGGCCTATGGTACTCTTCTCAGCCCAGCAGTACCATAGCAGACACAGAGTTTGGCTCACAAGAGTTGTTACATTCCAGTTTTCCACCATCAGGGACCAAAAAATTAGCATGAAAGGTTAGCCAAAAATGAACAGATAGTCATTAAATGCACAAAATCCCTTTAAGTCTCAAACAGCCTTGATCTTTATTCACGTAGATAATTTTCATCTCATACTTAGCCAGAAGATATCAGGCAAGCCAAACACAGAATAAGAATTGCAAACTCCTTCTACATGAGTATTTACATCTTCCCAACTTTGATTTATTTTTGAGACTGAACACCAGCAATATCTAATTTTGCTTTCTTCATTTACAATTTTTTTACTCAATGCAAAGAACAATCTTCTCCTTTAAACAGATGTAAAGCAGCCCATGACAATTCCTGAATCGCATGCGCTGATTTACTGCATACAGATAGTGAACGAATATAATAGTGGCACAGTCAGGCTGGAAAATTACAGTGGGGCTAAATTAAGGCTCTTCATACACCTGAGACATTAGGGGAAAGCCTGGTTTTTGTTTTTTGAGTTGTCTCCTTTTTTTTAATAGAATCTGTAATAGACAAATTGGAGTAGTTTGGGATTTGTTTTGTTTTGGGTTTGTTTTGTTTTTTTTTTTCATATAAGCAGTTGTTTCTGGGAGAGCAGGAATACAGGGATTCAAGAATTTTTCAAGAAATACACTTGAAACAAAGTGAGAGAGATTATGTCTTGAGACCGAGAAATGAGACTCTTTTATATGAGAATTTAGGGAAAGGTTTACCTTCTAGGAAACCCAGGAAGAGGAAAGTCAGGGCCTTGTAAAGGTGAAGTACATACAGACCAGGTATAATTTTAATATCATGTTTCTCTAATGTTATGTTATGCTTTGCTCATGCTGTTAGAATTATACAACAGTTTAGCTTAAACAGACTGGCATTTTTATTCCCACTCAGCCACAAATCTGCTAGCCCAAGAGAAGAAGCACAGTTACCAGAAATACATGAGTCTGCTGGGTAAGCTCAATTAATTGACAGGCTGCTTTTCTGTGAGAAAATTCAAAAAACATATGGAAGCATGAGGACTTATACATGCCTAGGGGGTACATGTGGAGACCCAGAATGGAACAGTTACGTCCTCTCTCCTTGAACTTACCAAGCTTTTCATTTCTTTATCAGCAAACTTCTTGTTACTTGGAAGAAGAAGAAAACAAAGGAGATGAAGGAGAAGGCAAAGGAGAACAGAAAGGAGAAGAAAAAGAAGAAGAAAAAGAAGAAGAAATAATGAGGAAATATATATTCAGACACGTAAAATGTCAAAATTCAAAAATTCAAAAATTCCTCCACCTCTTACCCTATAAACTGATGTCAGAGGTGACTGCTGCTTATGTGAGTGAATCATGTACTACTGAACTAACAACTTTCCCTGTCTCTTATCAAACAAGTATAAGCCGTCCTCCACAATTTAGGACTGCACCTTTTTGCCTGGTTGTTATTGTCCTAATATAAAGCCTTATGTGTGCAAATCATAGAATCATAGAAAGGTTGGGGTCTAAAGACCATCTAGCTCCAATCCCCTTGCCATAGGCAGGGACACCTTTCACTAGGCTGGATGGGTCTTTGAGCAGCCTGGTCTTGAACACTTCCAGTGATGAAGTATCCACAGCTTCTCCAGGCAACCTGTTCCAGTGTCTCATCACTCTCACAATGAAGAATTTCTTCCCTATATCTAATCCCTCATAGAAAGTTCCTCTCCAGCTTTCTTGCAGGCCCCCTTAAGCTATCAAAAGGCTGTTATAAGAAGGTCTCCCCAAAGTCTTTTCTTCAGGCTGAACAACCCCAGCTCTCTCAGCCCGTCATTATTTGAGCAGTGCTTCAGCCCCTAATCATACATCTTCCTGGCCCTCCTCCGGGCCCAATCCAGCAGCTCCTCATCTCTCTTCTGTTGGGGAGCCTGGAGCTGGATGCAGCCCTCCAGGTGGGATCTCATGAGTGTGGAGCAGAGGGTGAGAATCCCCTCTCTTGCCCTGCTTGCCACGCTGCTTTAGATGCAGCCCAGGATGTGTTTGGCTTTCTGGGCTGCCAGTGCACATTGCTGGGTTGTGCGGTGCTTCTTGTCCACCAACACATTAATACCTCCACGTCCTTCTCCTGAGGGCTCTCCTCAATCCAGTCTCTGCCCAGCCTGAATCTGTGCTTGGGATTGTCCTGACCCAGGCACAGGACCTTGTGCTTGGCCTTGTTGAAGTCCGTGAGGTTTGCACCGGCCCAGCTCTCAAGACTGTCCAGGTCCCTCTGGACAGCAGCAGTAAGTCACCGTGCTTCCACAAAATGGACCTTAGTGTCTCCATGCAGCTCCCTGCGTCTGCATTCAATGACTCACAATTGACCATAATCACTCACAGAGTGTGCAAACACAGCCAATGCTATGCAAATTATGTGAAGTATTTATTTTCTCATATATTGCTGACAGCACCAGAGAGGCTGAGCACACAAACCAGTGTTCCTACTGTGATTTATCCTGTATTGCAAATGCCTAAAATTCCGTAATCTGCTTCGATGCTGCATGTGACAACATAACTTGAGTCATTCCAGAGCAGTGTTAGGTCTAAATGATAACAGAAGCAGAAGGCAGTAAAAGGTTACTTTTTTTCCACTATGCCTTTGATAAACACAAGCTAAAGCTCTGTTGAATAAAATGAAGCTAATGTTTTTGTGTTTCAAAGCTGAATCACAATTGAAAAAGTTTCTACGGAAATGAAAGAAAGAGGCCAAAAGAAAATTGTGTTTTCTTTTTCCCTTCAAATGGACAAGCTTTGCAGTGGTTATATAATATTTAAGTTACTGGATATGGAATGTTACTCTGTTCAAGAATAAATGGTTCACATATGCAGAATGATTCAGCCAAATTTAAATTCTGTGAATAAATGTTTATTTATGAAATTACACATGTAGCATAACCAAAATGAAGCAGGGACAGGCTATGACAGCTCTTATAAGATATGTACAATACCAAATCTTTAATGGAGCTACTAAACTGGCATATACATATTCAATACATAGCTAAAGCCACAAGAAGCAAACTGACAGACAAGAAACAAATTTCTCCCTACAGTGTTCCTGCTTCATCTTTTGCAGGCCATGGACAAATTAGGTGGACCTGTAGAGACATGATGTCAAAATAGGTTTTTTGAGACACTGGTGAGACAGCAGAAGAATAAAGAAAGAAATTGGATAAATGTTCAAGAGAGCTGCCTTCTAGCTCTGCAGTTAGGGCAGCATTCTAATTCAGAGCAGAAGGAAAAGCAATGATTAACAACTTTAATAAAGTCAATATAAGTGGAACCTACATAAAAAAAAACTTTCAAAAGCATGGCTTTCTAAGCTGCTGGAAAGGTCGAAAAAGTTTCTCAGTGTGAAAGCTCCAAAAAAAATTTCTTCGAATTAGGCTTGAATGCATATTTCTTTGAAACTTGAGGACAGAGACACATAGGAAAAATACATGGACTGTACTGAAACTCACTGCACTTGAACTTTGCATTACATAATGCGTTAACTTACAATTTACTGTGGTGGCCTCCTTTGGCCTCTTCATATAATCAACATAAAAGGGCTAATAAGAAAAGGAGGAGTTTTGCATTAAACCACTGCGAGACATTATTCTTCAATCACCTGTGGGGTTTTATGGTTTTGTTTCAATTTCCAGGTAAGAAAGCAGAGACTGATGAAGCAATTTCCCGGAAGGTAAAGAAACAGCTAACATATGGGACTTAGAACTTTGCTTATGGTGGAGCTGTATCCTGTTTCAGATGTCAATTCCTTCCTCACACATTCATGCCTGTGAACCCATATCCTTTCCTGAAATTCTATTTTCCCACCTGTGAAATGGTTGTAATAACCGGCCCAAGGAGATGTCTATTTATTTCTGTCAACAGAAATATTAGTATGTCCAGATGACAACTAAGTGGGAAACAGAACTCGGGAGCCTTCATTCTAATACTTCTTGTGTTTCTAAGCCTCCTAATTGAGTACATCAGCAGTAGCACCAAAACTCATGGGTTTCCTAAAGCGTTTATGAAAGCATGTTAGAGTTTCAAAGAACCTGTAAGCCTTAAATTGCCCAAGGGCATTCTGCACTCTGAAAATCAGAGCTCAATATTACAGAGGGAAGACCAACATCAAAACACAAGAGATGAATAATATATTTTAAAAGAGCTATACTCGTTTCTTCCCTTTTGCAATTTCCAACCAAGCTGAAACAAAGTATGTACTGACACTGCTAAAGCACAGTATTTCCTATGTCCTTGACATTGCTTGCAAACATTAGGGTACTGAAAAAATCTAGGCAAGTGGTTATAACTTCAAAACCTGTTTTCAAATTTTGGGACTCAGTGAGAGCTACAAAAAGGCAAGTTATAGCATACGCAGCTAAATTACTGTCAAGATAGGAACATGCACTTATATGTTTTGGTAGGAGCAGTAAAAGCATTCTTCATTGTGGCTGTGGTTTCTGATACTTGGCATCAGTATGACAATAAAGGGTGGATGTGTTCTGTTGAAAATCTCCTGACAAATTTTTTGCTTGTCTATAAGCAAGAATGTAATAATTCTGCTTGAGTGCTCTGAAAATTATGACAATCTGAAAGAAGCAGCTTCACAGTTGAAGTTACAAAAATAATTTTGAGTTACAAAAATAATTTAACTTTTAACTGACACCATCATCACCAACCTTGTTCTCATTATACAAATCCTGTGGAAACAACAAGAGTCTGTTGAATTGACCATTATAGAAATTGCTGTTAGCTAAATAATTCCATCGTGATCACATATGTTCTTATATGTTATTTTGATTAGATGAAGTTCATAGTGTGTAAGCTGAGCATTTCAATGGTAAAATATAGTACTATATTTATCTAGATATATTTAAGGTATAGATAAAATTAATATTTGTTTTTGGAGTAGCGAGAGAAAGGAATTAATTTTTATGGATGCCACACAGTTACAATTTAATGTATGATTAACAATTTCATGCAAAGATACAAAAAATTCAGTGTTGCCAGTGGAAGGAAAACAAGTTTTCTGAAATGCTTTTGGAATCTTGCACATATTTAGTGAGCTTGGTCCATCTGACACTTTACAAGCTTGGACAGCCTTTGTGCAGATTTCTCTACATGTGAAATACTTCAGTTCTATTCCAAAAGACTTCAGAGAAACTGGATCAGTCACCACAAAAGGGTGGGGTTTTTGTTCTGTTTTTCTAGACAGCATATGGCCAATTCATCTATTCCTAAAGGTCTGAATTTACAGTCACACTTTTTACCTACAAGTCTTGACCTCTCTCACAGATAAAATACCAAAATTCCTGTTTTACATCTGAGCCCAATATAAGGCAGAGAGAAGCAGCTTCCTCAGAGTCCTGCGGGGAGCCACTGTGACGGGTCCCCAGGAATTTGTTCAAGCCTCTTGTCTTGGCCAAAATGAACAAGATCATGTATTAATAATGTAAAGTACTAACAAGTCTCCTACCTGTGAATGGTTACAGGAAAGACAACCCCAGCAATGAAGGGCAGTTTGCAAAAACATACCAGAGGAATCAGCTAAACTAAAGAGAGCCTATAAGAGGCATTGCATTACACAATTGCATCTGTGTTTGTCATCAAATTCCTAACCATCAAAAGTCTGCAAAATTGAGTTGTTTTGCCACTGTAATACCTCAGACATTTCTGGGAAGTTCAGATTTTTCTAAGAAATACAATAGAGTGCTTATCAGTCACTGTAAAATTAGCGTGAACTGAGACAAGAACCTGCAACATTCAGCAATGCTTGTCTCTCTCACGGCGTTAGACCCAAACAGTTAAGTTAATGTTTTCTACATATATTACAGCATTTGTTAAAAACTATGGAAAGTGTATCCCATTACACACCATAAGAGCTCTACAGACTTCATTTGATCTATTCATTTGACACTCATAACAAGAGGATGGGTACCTGAGTCCTAATCTTACATCCCTTATGCATGTAAGCAGCAGTCAAGCAATCAAGCTTTATTAATTTCAGCTCTTACAACTAGCAGATAGTAAAACAGATACAGAACATAACATAAGTACAGCAGCCTGATAACAAACCACAGCTCTCTCACCATGATTAGGAAAAAATGCAATCAATCACCAGGACAGCCAAGAGGACTACGACTCCATTTCATGGCAGCCCCCTAGAATACCAAAATAAAATTGGCTTCGCATATAATGAAAACAAATTGATGTTTCATTAAAAAACAGAAGTAAGCAAAGTGTTGCACAGAAATTTTGATAGGACTCGGAAAGTGGTTTGTTTTGTTTTAATTTGGTTGTTCAGTGTTAATCTCTTGCTCTGATTCTGAACAGAGGCTTCATTCAGACAAAACAGGGACCAGTCTTTATACAAAGCCACTCTTCCTCCATCTTCAAAGTTTTCCCAGGAAGAAGTTTTGCTGAAATATAAATATTTCTGCGGTGCTTCTTCAATGACAGGGACACGTTTTGTTAAGCTGAAAATTTCCTCTCTGGGTCTAGCCTCCTAGGAAACGGCTGGAGCAGCAGGGGCGCATCCCCATCCTGCTGCTGCTCCGCGCCCCTCCTCTGCCCCGCAGCACTTCAAGGCGTGAGGGTGCTAGGAGATTGGACGTATCCATGGGGAATAGCTACTCTAATAATTTCCTCCATCTTTCCCCTCAACCTCATGAATTTGTCTAGACACGGAACATTTTTCCCCAGGGCAGATCATCCTCCTCGGCCCTTCCTGCCCCTGGGCCGGACTCAACGGCGAGGGCAAGGCGACGCGGGAGGCAGAGCCCGCGGCTCCCGGGCGCCTTCTCCCGGGACAAGCCCTCGGCACGTCACGGGGGCTCTGGGAGGCACCAGGACAAGAGCCCCGGGACACGAACCCGCGGCCGCCGGGACACGAACCCGCGGCCCCCGCACCCGCCGGGCCGCCTGCGGGCGGGGGACGGCGCCACCTGGCGGGGCCGCGGGGGGCCGCAGGCGCGGTGCCCGGGGCCAGCGCCGTCCCCGGCCCGTCGCTGTCCCCCCCGCCCCCGGTCACCCCGCGCTCCCCGGCCCCGTTTCACCGCCTTTCGCAGGAGATGGTGCTCCCACCCCTCGGCTTTCCGCGGGCGGCGCCTGTTTCGGTAGCAGGCGGGGCTGTTTACGTAAATGCCTCTCCCACGTGTACGGAAAGGCGAGTTTTGCCGTATGACCAAACATTTCTGTAAGAACAAGTTCTGTGCGGTGTCCCCGTGTCTGTGTGGTGCTACGGGACAGGCATGAAAGTGCCTGCGTGGAAGTCTCTCTGAACCCCACCGGTGACCTGGCCTTGCCGGGTGGCACCGGAGAATTGCGAGCCACTGACATGGCAACGACTTCTTGATCAGCCAGGCCTTCCTTTCGCACCTCCTCTGCCCCAAAATGTTATTTGTGGCAGCATAACACACGTCGGGCTACTGCACCTCCAGAGAGGGAATGTCTCTGTTCAACGGCAACAGTTAACTCCGAGCATCCTGTATCGGTGCTCCACAACCTCCTTTCCACCGCCCCTCACGGCCAAGTGCTGTTAATAAGCTGGCGAGCCTGCCTGCAGCTGATGCTAAGTGAAAATTAAGTCAGCATGCTTCGATTCCCTAAAAGCCATTGCAAACTTTTCATGATGAGCTGCTAAGCTCCACTGAAACCGGAAAATTTTAAGGCGATTACAGCGTAAGAAGGGATGTTTGCAGACTCAGGTGCAGACAAGTGTGAATTTGGCTGCCTGTCTTTCCAGATGCCGGGATGCTCCAAAAGATACTTTGATGTGGGAGCATGGGACTGGCACCCGAGCCACCAGACCACAGCCATGCACTAAAATGGGTGCCAGCCTGAGCTGTCACCAGCCCCTGTGTCTTGCAGATTGGGTGGAGCTACCGTCACTATGCAGATACACCCCAAAAACATTGTAGCTCAGCTGTGGGTTTTAAGACATTAAGGGGACCAAAAGAAAAGCAGCACATTTGGATTAAGAAACAGAACGGGTTTTTTTCTCAGTCACTGAAACAGCTAAGAGTGCTTGGGTGGAGGGTGGATGAGGAGCAACACTTGACCAAGTGACTGCACTTGTTTACACACCATAAGAACTCTACAGACTTCATTGGATCTATTAATTTGGCACTCATAGCAAGAGGATGGGTACCCAAGTCCTAATCTTACAGATATCTGCAGGTATGTGAGCATGGATTACTGCTTTACCTCCTCTCTTCTTCCCCATGTTCAACTTTGACTTTTTAACATTACTTTTGCTTGTTATGTAGCAAAAACTGTTGCTTACCATGCAACATAGGCATATTCAGAATATTGAAGCTGTCAGGAAAGGTAACCTTATGCAGTGGTTCTGGGAATCAGGCCCTAATGAATATAGCCAGAATTGAGTGCATTTTAAAGCTAGTTCTTGTCCTGGTTGAGCCACTGAGGGGTGGGCTAAGAAAAGGTTCAAAATGGTCGATATCAATTGGACCCCCTCAACTGCCCCTCTAAGTGTTGGGTTGGTTTTTTTCTCTCCTTTTGAAAGGCTCTCAGAGAACTCTCTAAGGGAGAGGAAAAGGAAGACTAGGAAAAAAACCACACTTTATTTATGCAATCCTGATAATCGCATAAGTTCATGTCTGAAAGATGAGGGTAGAGGCTTTCTACTCTCATATTTTTTTTAAGGACAATACATCCTCTTGTTTTAGATGACAGCTTATACACATTTGCAGGCTAAAGGAGCTGCCAGAAGACAGCATTTTTGGGAAACATGGTGCAGAGGACATCATGGGAACCAGGCTTCACTGTTTCTAAGGATTCAGCACATCAGCTTTGTTGCAGATGGAATAATGAACTCATTTCTCTCTTTAATGCGTACAAGGTAATCTGTGCTTCATCCCAAATGGCATCTGTAATTAGACAATAATCTGTTTTATTGTCTAAATGGGACAATCAGTTTAAAATAAAAACAATTGAAGTAATTAAAAAATGTACAGTAGTCCCTAGATCTAGAAAACATGCCATCTGGACTATAAGATTTCAAACAGTACCATTCAGAAAACACATCTTGAAAAGCATAGGGTATAAGAATCAATGGGGAAAGAAATTACGAAGAGCAGGACATTCAGTATTTGTTTGCAGCTGAACATTTGCTTCAAGGTTATTGCTTCAGAGAATTTGCTAGCTAATAAGTATCAAATTTTCTCACTGTAGTGTCACCTTTGGAGAGAGTTTTCTGCCTGCGTGCCCTGCCATTACCAGTCACACAGCAGCTTGTAATATTCCAAGAACTTCTTTCTCACTTGCTCTATGTTCTTTTTCTTTTTTCCTTTTTTTTTTTTTTTTTCCTTTTTTTTTTTTTTTTTCCTTTTTTTTTTTTTTTTTCCTTTTTTTTTTTTTTTTTCCTTTTTTTTTTTTTTTTTCCTTTTTTTTTTTTTTTTTCCTTTTTTTTTTTTTTTTTCCTTTTTTTTTTTTTTTTTCCTTTTTTTTTTTTTTTTTGTCTCTACCGTCTGAATGTGCTCACCACATGCAGTGACAGTTAAACAAAAGCATCATAAAAAAATAGACCAAAGAAAGGTCTAGCTAAATGCAGTATTTCTCAGTGGCTTATTTTCTAGTGGGTTATTCTTGCTGGAATGAGTATAGAACAAACTCTGCTAACCAGTGGAAATTCCAGAGATATGTTCATAGCAGAGATACCCAGCTCCACGCAATTCTGGGCAACTATTGTGCAACAGTCAATCTAAACATTCACTTGAATACAGAACTACTAAATGCACTTGGTGGCTTTCTGTGTGTGTGTGTCATTTTGCTTGAAATTCATGGAAGCTCACAGAAATAAATACGTGTGTAAGAGAACAATTGTGATGGTAAGGTTTTGTCGATGTTTGTGAGAAGGCAACAGAAATATTCACATATCATGCTGGAAATTAATTTTAAGCTCAAGAGTTATCCATTCAAGACCAAGCCCCCATGTTGTCTGGCAATATGCCTTTTTGCAGACTCAAGAAATAAACCTTCTCGGTTCTTGGAGGAAATTATTTGGAAACAATTCATAGTGTGGACGATATGTAGCCATCTAAACCATTCACTGAACCCTTCAGAATAAGCAATTCATCCTTCACTATATTTCTTTATTGCCAATTTCAAGCAGTGCTGGGGTTGAGTTGTGAAGACAATCTGCCTGGGCGACTTCTAGCAGCAGGTAACGTATGTGAAGAGAGGACAAAGCGGAAGGATAGCCCCAACCTTCCCATTCACTGAAAAATCTGAGTAGGAGCAGTATCACCAGCCATGTCCGGGAAAGGAAAGCCTTGAGGTGTGGTCAGATCAGTTACGTGATGGGAGAAACAGACTGGAGACTACATAAGAAAGAAAAGCTAAACTGCAAAAGTGGAACAGATAGTAACTGTCATGTAACTTCTTCTCTGTGAGGTCTGTCACTTATCCAAGGCTCAGAAGTATCTCTGTCACGCTCCCATGTGATGTATTTAACACCAGCTCTGCAGAACTGCCAAATCATATGATGAAACTACGGAAAACATGAGCTAAGGGAATAAATCTCACATCACTTCAAGCTGCATTTCAGGCTCTTTCCCTCCTCCCCCTGCCTTCTAGAATAGTTCTTTTCGAACACTTGTTTCACACTCCAAAGCCTTCGGGTCTTGATATGCCGGGCAGGAACTGATACATTGTGCATCTATAAGATGCATGCCTTGTAGCCCCTTATTCAAATAGTGGTGTTTCATTAGCAACAGCTTAAAAATTGATTCAAACATTATGTTCATTGCACACAAACACTTCTCACAAAGCCTTCTGTTCCCATTGAGGCTAAAAAATTCCATTGTATGCATAATCTTTTATGCGTGCATTCTTTGAATACTTTATTTCTTAGAACTGTAACAGTTCTGTTTATAAAAAGGAATGATACTGATAGCAATGTTAGGAACTTTCAGAAGGGACCACTTAGATCTTTAAATTTCCATATTAGTCCTGTTTCAAGAAAAATACAAAACAAAACAAAGAGCCTCAATTACATAGTTTAAATTCTTTAAGAAACAGCTTCACATGCCAGGCTAAGAGGATAGAAAACCCAATCTTTACCCTCTTGATCAGATCTTGCAGCCTTCTAAGGACAGCTTCACACAGGAGTTTTTAATTTGGCACAGGTTTAACTACCAAATCTACAAGGTTTAACTACAATCTTTAACTACAAGGTTTTCATGTTGGACTGGGATATTTAGAGAAGAGAGGAAACTGAGGGCTGAGAAGAAGCACATGGCTCACTGCTTCCCAAGTTTCACAGGGAAAAAAAAAAACAAAACAAACAAAACAGGGATTCTATGTATGTCAGCCAGGATCTGTGTCCAAGGAAACAAATGGTATGGTGTGCCCACTGTCCTCTTCTTAATATCCAGATACTTTTTAACTACTGAAACAATTGCAGTGAAACACTTCAGGACAGGACCTTGCAGACTGATCTGACCACCTGGGTACTGTTCAGAAACAATTCCCACTGAATCCCCTCACTTTGAGCACAACAACTGTGGAAATTAAGCATGCAAGCAGTTGGTCTGAATCACAATTTCTTTTAATTTAGAAGAAACATTCTTCTTTTTAATGAACATCCTGTCTCTCAGTTTAATGAAGAACAACGATAAATAGCACATTGCTTTAACTGTTACAGTTACCAAATAATCAATCTCAAGGAAATATTCCCTCAGGGCAGTATTCACTCTCTCACAATAACACATGTTGTTGGAAAAGGCAGTCAGCACTGCCATGGGTGACCCATTTTTGTGTGCTTCACACTACTGCTAGTAAAGGCTGTAGTCTTCTACAAACGTGCTGACAAATGAGCACACACGAGAGGATGGGAATAATACTCTGCTCTATTCCTTCTGCAGAGGTAATTTTGTAGTGACTGAGAAGCATTATATCACTGGACAGGTAGACAATTTCAGAATTCAGTAACTCAACAATCAGGATGAAGAAATAGATGCGACATCCTTCTTTAAAAAAGCTCTTCAATGGCTCAGTCCAGCTTGTCAGAATTAAGTGCAGATTTAAGAGTTCTCTTTCCACAGAGGCACTGCCCTAGATTAGAAATAAGGGCATTAAAAGTTTTCAGTGTTCAAAGCCTCTTTGTTATGGATCAGCACTTCATGGGCAAATTAAGAGATTGCTCTACCTGATCTCCTATAGCTTTTATTTTTTTAAAACTTTCTTCATGTTTGCTAAAACACTGTTTTGAAGGAAAATAGCAAAATACGCTGCCACAGTAAAGCCTTGGAAAGAGTGTGCTGGACAGAAGTACCCACAGTGATTGTGAAATATACCATTTGAAGAGCTTTGCTAAAGCTACTGCATGGACAATACATGGCCCCCTTTTTGCCATGATGTCTCAGTCATGGCAAAATGAATACATCTTCCATAACAGAAAAGTAAGCCCCTTTGACCACTTGGTTCTCTTGATCTGCTAGAGATCCCTCTTTAATCCTCACTCTAACTTCAGTTTTCTTTCCACATCAAGCCAGCCAAATCACTGCACAGTTAAACATTGGTATTTAAAGATTCCCTCCAATTAGCCTGATTTGAATGCAAGCAGTCACTCTGAAGATCCAGGTGGGACTGAATGCCTCTATTACCTCCTAATCCAACCTTGAAACACCCAAGACCCCATTTGAATTAGCAGTTGTTGTATGATGCATAGAAGTCTCATGTGAGAGGAAGCATCTGAATTGTAGCTCTAACACTAAGGCATGACCTTTTTTATCTAATCTTGGTCTTTGTGCTGCATATAGCTGAGAGAACCTCACTTTTAATTTGCTGCTCTTTCTCTTGCGATTTTCCTGGTTCTCCTCTTATACTGTTGCTGTGGGAGGAAATCACTCCTTACAGCTTCTGTTAAGCTTGGTAGCAGCCCAGGTCTGGTCCATTTCCTCCCTTTCACTTTGAGTGCTAGTCTGAATATGAATTAGTAAGTTTAGTTTAGTTGCAAAAGCACTTGCTTCTTTTTCCTCACATTAAAACTAGTGCAAATAAAAAACATAGCAGAATATATAAAGTACTTAAAATACATCA
>VYZR01010441.1:26201-41930 GCA_013400675.1 Oxylabes madagascariensis | reverse complement strand
TCATAGGACTTACTCTCTAGATAGCACACACAGGAAGTTTTTTGGCTCCCACTTCACAGAGCTAGTCCCCAGGTCCATGAGATGACATTACTCCTCTCAACACAGGACATGCACCTCTCACTTACCGGCGAATTGTGTGTGAATTAACGCAAACAAAAGCTGATGTGTTAAAAAAATAGCTCACCACGGTAATGAAATACATCCACGGCTATTTTAATTCAAAAAAAAAAAAAAAAAAAAAAAAAAAAAGGCACTTAGGACAGCTCTCTTCTGCTTTCTACAGAAGAAGAGAGTCAGGGGCATCTTCTCTCTCCCAGCCCAAATGCCAGCACAGGCCAGGTATGCAAAAGTTCCTACAGCCTACATCAGATGACAACCCACAAATCTGATGAGGATGAGGAGGAAAAGAATTTATTTAAGTGGCTGCAGACCCAACCAGCCCCTACTACGAAGTTTGGCAGATGCATTCTGAGTCTTGAAATCAAACTTTGCCCATCTTCATCGCACCTGCAAACACTGCGGCAGAAAACAACTTCCTAGGAGCTACACTGGATGGGACAGGCAAACCCTAAAATATTCCCCATTCCACTTTGAGCACAACTGCCTCCCTCTCTGACACAGAGTCGGGTGGGATGACAAGGCAAGCCCTGGGTAAGCTACACCTGGGGACCAGCACACTTCCCTATAATCCTATGCATCACCTCAAAACTCAAGGTGGTTTAGAGTCCACCCCACTCTCCTTGCTCCTCTCAGCCATCTCTCAAGCCTTATGAATTTTTGTAAATCCCAAAGTGTTATTAACAACAGGCACGCATTGAAAGCTGCCCTCAGCTTGACTTGCTCTTTCCCTTGTGGCCAGCATCTCAGAGCTGTGTACCTGTATCTTTAAGCAAATAAACCAACAAATTACCCTGATTTTACTTGACATTTTTTCTTATCCTTTCCTTTTACCTAGGAGCTGCCTCTTTCCCTTCCTTTCCACTCAAACAAGCCACCAGTGAGAAACATTCCTCCTCTGTAGCTCTTACCAAATGTGAAAGAGCTTTCACATATCTTTACCTCACTGACCCTTCATCTCTTCTCAAATCACAGATAAGAAACAACATTTCCTTATCTTGCTAAGAACTGGAATACTTTCCACTTCTATTACAGTGTTTGCCACCCCTATTAAACACCCTAAGAGTCTTCATGAAAAAAAAAAAAAAGCATAAATATGGTAGTTCTCTGATAGATTCCAAACAACCAGTTTTTCAGTGGATAGTATTCCAAACTGTACTGCAAGCAAGCAGCTGTGTCAAAAGATTAAATATGATGGGATGTGCAGAGAAAACCAGTTATGTCAAGCCCATTTGTCTCTCCCAAAGAAAACCAAGCCAACCAACCAAAGATAATGCGGATTCTTCTATTCACCTTACCAAAATGCCACTTCCACTAGAAAGATAAAATCACGAGACAGCAAATTAGGTTTTACACCTGGATAATTTTTCCAAAGAAGTCCAGCACCTTTGTTTAAGCTCAACTTAAAGGACTGCACACCATTTGTAAGAGCTGCTGGGTAGTAGCTGCTCTCCCTCTCAGAGGTGGCTGCTCCTCAGTACTGGTTGGCATTAAGCAGGGCAAGACATAATTTCCTTGAAAGATACAGCTTTTATTCCAAGAAGCAAAAATTTTTCATGAAACAAATTTTTTTCCTTTTCATTTTTGGCCAGCTTTAATGGTAGTTACGGGGATTGCCAATTATTGTTATAAATCTAGAAGCACAGCAGTAAGTTCCTTGTAAAAGAATTTATAAATAATCTTTAACAAAGTTATCAGGAATCCTATCTAATTCTTCATTACTATGATGAGATATTACATAAAGGAGTAGACTAAGAGTCTATTTATGTAGTATAAATCTAGAAAGAGGCTCCAGAAGCTTAAAAGAATTGGATCCCATAAATAATTTCACCTTTGCCTTTTCTTTTTTTTTTTAAATTTTCTTCTGAAATCTGTCTCCCTTGCTTTGATGCCTTTGATTGAAAGGCATTGTGTAAATGACTCACATTTGCGCAGCTCTGAAACATGAACACCAACAAAAGCCTAAACATACAATTTGGTGTATTTGCTTGCTGACTAAACACTTTTTCCTTGTATCTCTCTTTGCTTGGAGGGTAAATTGTTAGTTTCAAAGCTGAATGACTGCTTCAGTGAGTTGGGTAGCAGACTATTGGTACAGTGCGATAATTAAGGGATCTTAGTTCTTAAACAATGCTGATAAAACAGAAATCCCTCTCCCTTTTTTCTGGATTACCTTTAGAACTGAAATCAGAGCACGTAAAATGAATAATAATTTGCACCTTCTGTGAATGATAAAAGATTGAATCAAATTTTAACTAGAGTCTATTTGTAAATCCCTCAGGATGACATAATTACTATTCAACACATACCTTAATTAGCTGTACACATCTATTTCATAGTATTTAACAGGTTTAAACAGCTTCTATTGTCTGTTGAATGGATGTTCTGTTCTTATCAAAATGGAAACAATTCTGAATTTCCTAAACTGGAAGAAACTTGCTCATGGAAGTTAAGAAATGATCTGGAAATTATTGTCTTTTTAGTCAAATAGTTTTTGGTTGGGTTTGTTTGTGGTTTGTTTTTTTTTTTTTTTTTTCCATTTTTAAAGTTGTTTCAAATTCACCAATGGTACAAAGAATTGACAATGCACTGATGTAAATTATTTTTGCTGCTGCTTCTTTCCTTTTGATGAAGAAAGGTCATAATTGCATTGTCTGATGAAAAGAAAAATCTATTTAAACTTTTGCATAGAATTTGAAATTAATAACAGGCTAGGCTAGGACACGATTTCTTTTTCTGGTTTGAGTTACAGCATGACCTCACCTCTAGAAAGCACTGCTGCTTTCATTGCTCCACCATGGATCAGAAACAGGCTGAGACTGGGCAAGCCATGCCTTCAGGTGAAACTGAAGAATTAGCATTTGGGACCTTGGTGCTCTGTTGTGTAACGGCAGGTACTTGCTCAGCTGCAGAGGCTGTTCTTAAAGCCATGGGATCTGCAGAACAACGAGGCTTGGTCACACACGCAGCTGCCATGAGCTGAGGCTTGGTGCAAATCACAAGCACAACCTTCCCTAAAATCAGAAAATCCCAGAATCTTGTAGGTTGGAAAAGACCCCGAAGGTCATTGAGTCCAACCATTATCCTAAGACTGCCAGGTCCACCACTGAACCACATCCCAAAGTGCCACAGCCACCCTTCTTTTAAACATCCCCAGGGATGCTCAAGCAAATGAGAAGGACAGTGGTGGTGTGCAGACACATTTGCACGTGGTATGTTTTCATATTTTGTCAAACTGCCCCAAGTGAGATTAAAATGTTTGCTTAAATACTTATTTTATTCTCTGTGTCATTTTCTTTCTGTTCTCCTAAAAGTTTAATGCTAGAGACAGCTGACTCTTCGGACAACTCACTTTTCCCAGAGCCAAATCCAAATTAAGATAATCAACACCCTGGGAAACGATGGAGGCTGAGCTGAGGGAGAGGGAAAAGCAGAACTAGAAGTGCTTTGCTCTCCCAGCCACCTTTTTTTTTTTTACTGGTTTTACTGGGATCACAGAGAAGCCAAGACCTCCATAGTCACAGTAAGGGAGCTCTGCCAGGACCTAAAAGCCGAGGGAAAGGGAAAGACCAAGCACACTGGTCTGGCAGAGGAGAAACTAAACAACTTGAGGAGAAGGTCTAAAAGATATTTTAGATACTACCCCTCCCAACTACCCAAACCAGACTTAAAGTCCTAAGGTTTACCATAAACAATAATGCTTAGAAACATACAAACAAACAAAACCCCTAAACCAAAGCCTTCCAGTGCATTTGAGATCCTTTTGTTTTATCTTTCTCTTACTTCTCTAGGCTGCCCCCATGTCATATTTTCAAGTTTTTCACTGCAATTCTTTGTAGCAAAAAAGTATTTTTTTTTTAATAAGTGGAGGTAGAAATTCTTACACATTCAATATTATCTCATGACAGGGCTTTGCAAGACTTGTTACATATTGTAAGCTTTACTATAAAATTGCAGACATTGTGTTGGGAAATTAATCTGTTTTGCCCCTGAAACAGAATGAAGTAAAACAAAATAAAAATAAACTTATTCACCTGGGAATGCTTCTTGCTTCATAGTTATGTTTCTTCTTCTCTGTATGATGAAAGTGTAAATGCCCAATCATTAAAAATTGAAAAAATAAGGGTCACTCAAATGTATCAATCTGATCCCTTATCTTTCTCAGCAGATTTAGGGATGGAGGAGGAAAAAGAAAAGGGGGGGTTGTGGTATATATGTCAAGGTGTTTTATAGTTTACCAGCACCTCTCTTTGAACCTCAGTTTCCGCTCTGCCTTACTGTGGTCTCAGCAGAGACCCAACAAGAGAAGGTAATAGGGTCCCAAACCCTTCTGGAAACTTTCCTCTAAGTACTGGGAACTTACTGGGATGCAGAGCAGGCTGGGAGCAACAGGCTCCTCTGCTTCCACCCTGCAAACAAAGCAGGCTGCAATCTCCTGTGCCAGTGCCTGGCCGCCAGCAGCCCACTGGTTCCCCCTCGCCAGCAAGGCACGGGAACCTCATTTGGAGGTGACAAAAAAGATGGACCTCATGTTGCTGCCCTGCATATCTGTCTTCAGGTCATTACCTGAAGAGAAGAAAAAAGCTATTTGTACTCTCCCCAGTAAACTTGCTCTCCTTGATTTTCGTAGCATTACAATGGAAGTTCCCTGTCTGTGGTGTTGGTCACTTGCTTTGTGCTGGAAAAGTGGCGAATCACAGGGAAAAAAGTGGCGCAAGATGCAATCCCTGTGTAGCATCAGCACAGTGCTGGATACTCTCTAATTGCACAGAGTACTGTTGATGTGCTTATAAAAATAATCATATTGATTACTTCTATATATCCTATTGGAAAGAGAAGAAGTTCGAGCTCAGCCAGCGACAGAGGAAAAAACTACAGGAGGCCAAAGAAGGATTTACAATTCTTTTCCGCTTAAATGACATCATCTGTGAAGAAGCAAGCATTTTAATGGAGAACTGTATAGAAGAACTTTGTGAGAGTAAAAAAAGCCTGATAGTGGATCCAGGCAGCAAAACCATGAGATTTCAAATATCAGAAAAAGAATGGTAGTACCAGCTCACATGGACCACCCAATATGTTCCATCCCTAGCTGAATTCTACTGTCTTACAATACTTATACTGTATTATTTATTATTTGCATTATATATTGTTTGCATTGCAGTATCCCCACCAAGGCCTCCAGGAAACCCCATAGGAGTGTTTTCATGTTTGGTTGATTAGTTTTGCATCTGCATAAAAATATTTGCCTTGTTGCCTGAAACCTTGACTTCAGCATGGACACGCACAAAAAGCAGGAAATAAATCTGATCTTTCTGCTTTCCAACTCCAAGCTGATAAACTTTTTAAATAACTAACTTATAAGAGTTAAAGATGAAGTTAGGAATACAAAGAATGTCTTAAAATTACATTCAGTGCATCAGATTTCTCAAAGCACTTCTGAGTTCTGCTGAAGCCCCGAGTAACTGCAAACCTGTTGAGTAGTGAGCACAGGCATCTGAGCCAACAATACCCCTTCCAAATCTTAATTACTATATCTGTGAAATACCTATGAAAATCACCTATGATGATACCTGTTGTGCATGGCTGTGGTTTCACTATGAAGGCAGTAACATTTACACATGAAACTCATTCTGTGGGTAACACTTGAAAAAATAAATATATGTATATGCATCTCCAGAAGAAAGAAAACTTGACAGAAACATCAAGTTTGCAGTGTTGTGTTTTCTAAACACGAAATATTGTAAGCAGACACATTGTCCCTACATAATAGACTTTGGCACAATCACAGTTCATTCTTGTGTAAATAATTTGGGATAGCATTAGAAAAATTGCAAATATGGCACTTAATTTTATTAAGAAAACAACTGATGCAATAGCAACTATGGCAAAAATGGGATGGTAAATAGGCTGGGGTTTTACCAAATTTCTCCTTGAGCCTTTCTGATAGTTAATAAAGATATTTTATTGAAGCCATACAGTCAGGTTGAACTAATTGTTCTACATCCTACAGTAGAAAAGGTAGATACAACTAAGCCAGCTAAGCTATTTGGCTTTATCAATTCCTTTGAGGGAATCTAAAAGATGGATTTCTGAATTTTGATTATTTTGGACCTGGAATAACATCACTGGATGCAGAAATCTGTCAAACATAGAAGAAAGGATGGAATAGATCAACTTTTACCAACCCTTTGTTTAGTGAGCTTGAGCTGACAGGCATTACTTTATTCTCAGCAAATTAAAAAAACCCACAAGTCATGCAGTGGGAAAACATGAATGGCATATTTGGGATCTGCCAAGTAGAATATAGCTTGAAAAAAATTTGGTCCTAAGTCCCAAAGTATAGCAGATCTGTGCCCTGATTAGCTTACATTCATCCAAACCTCCTTCTGTGCCCTGTGCTTAGATTAGGTTGTGCACACAACCTATTTTCTATTTATGCAACATCTGCTCTGCTTTGAGATTGTGAGCAAGAACATTTCCAGGCTCCAAAGCAGGATGAGATTACAGACTGGCAAACTGAGCTGGATAAAACAAGACCAGAGCCACAAAGATTTAGGTTCAACTCAGATTATTTAAGATTCCAAAAATGTCTCTATTTCGCATCAACTTAAGTGATTTCCCATATTTATACCTCCTTCCAGTTTTGAGAAGGAAGAGAAACAGAGTGCTTAATTAGTAGAAGTTCGTCTAGTGCTGTTCTTTCACATGACCAGAGTGACAAATCTTGTGGCTATCATGTGTAGTGCCATAATTAAACCTTCAGCCCTGATTATTCAAACCTTGGAGAGTCATCTAAGCCCTGTCATCCAGACACGGGGATGTTCTCCTGCCACTGGAGTGGAGAGGGGAGCACAGGAGGGAAGGAGACCTCCAAGCACAGACTATGCCAGTGTGAAAAATGTTCACCTTGTGGGAATGTTGCAGGGACTGGGAGGGGGAAAAAGGTGCAGTGCTGCTGAAACAGGGGGAGATGGCAGGGATAAAACAGGGTGCCCCTGCAGATGACCAGTTCAAAATAAGAAGGAGGGTGCTTTTTTTCCTAAGAAGTGACCAGCAACATTTCTGTTAACATCTGCAGTAAAATAACAGTGGTTCCTGTGAAAGCCATCTCTGTGGGCAGCAAGGCCAGGATTTGGTCTGCAGCAGCAACAGCCACCATGCATGGAAGATCCGTTTGATTTGTTTTAACAGCAACAGGCAGAAGGTTAAACATCTGACCGAGGCGACAACCTCAGGGTGACCAACAGGACCACAGAGCTGCTCTTACCTTCCTGCTGGACTTGGCTTTCCTGACTGCACCTCACACTCACTGGCAAAGTACACGTGAACAGAGATGCTGCTGAACTGTGAAGTTTAACAGCCCCACTGACACTCTGGGAGCCCATAAGCTCACAAAAATCCCCACCCCAGATCAAATTCACAAGCTGGTCAGAAAGATAGTTTGGGTATCCAAATACTTTCAGCTGAGTTCAGTGGAATAATAGTTCACTGACAGCCTTTAAATAAATAAATAAAAGCATAAATCCCTCTTTACTTGGCCATGATTGAGGGCTTCTTCCTCCCTTGGAGGAGGCTGCAACACAAGGAATGCCATTCAGCTAGTAGGAACTGGCTGCATCAAAAAAGCAGCCAGGATTTCTCCCTCTCCCCATTCTTCCCCTCCCCAACACAATAGACCTCAAAACAAAAGACAGATTATTAGGTTTAAGTATGTAACCCATTCTCCACATACCCTTTCCTCCCTCCTCCCACCCCTTCTTCAGCACATCTGGTAACCATGTGTGGCAAGTGCTAATGAAGACTTTCCTGAGTGAGCTACAATTAGTTCCGACTGCTGTACGCCTCTCTCGGCTGTGCCGAGGATGAATACCAAAACAAAACAAATATCTTCCCTTCACTGTTCCTGAAACCTCCTCTTGCCCCTGGGATTCCCCTTCCTCATTTGCTGCTGAAATGAGAACAAAAAAAATAGTGTAAGCAAATACTTTGAGGTGGTCTTCTGCCTGATTTCTTTTCTCTTTTTAAATCAGCATTTTATTCATTTTGATTGAACACGACAGGCAGGCAACAGTGTTTCTATGATCCTGTCTACAATAGAGAATTGTTAAACAGATGTCCATTTTTTTTTTCCTCCTAGCCTGGCAGTATTATACACATAGCAGTTTTATCTGCTTGAGCAGATCAAATGTGTGTGTGTGAGTGTGTGTGTTGCCATTTGGAGTGATTAGAATAAGCCGCACAGAGGCAAGATGTAATGTGCACAATTAAGCCCATCTCCAGATCGCACATTTTTGTTTACTCTTGGTCTCCTCTCCTTTCCCCAGTCAAGCTACTAATAGAGCTGTTTCAAGTTTCAACAAGACCCCATTAACTGCTGGTCTCCACATGAAACAGAATGTCAAACCCCGGCCTCTCCCTAAGATCTAAGCACCAGCCTCCCCGTCCTCCTTTACTGAAACTGCCAGGGCCCTCACCTTCAAAATTCCCAATGATTTCCCCCAGTAGACACTCAGTGCAATGTGAAATTTCACAGTGTGAGACTTTACATACTCTTTGCCACTTCTCTCAGCTGCGTCACGCCACACGATTGCCACTGACCAACCCCTGCTTGAAAGTAGGTTCCAACTAAACAAACAATCCGGGTGATTGCTGTGGAAGTGATGGTATCTGCATACATCATATTTCAATTATACCGTATTCACTCAAAAAATGGCTATGACCCTCCCATGCCTTTTGAACGGCGCTGTATATTGAAATGTAAAAAAACTAAGTTCGAAAAGCAGGACAAAAGCAAAACTGATGCTTAAAAAGGAGTTATTCTCTTAAAATACACACGTTTCCACTTGCCAAATGATTTCTCAGAGAAGATGATAGGCTGGAGTAATGCAGGGAGGGGGGAACAAAAGGGGTTTTAACCATGGTTCGGATTAAGGAGTTGTATAACAATTGCTCTCCTTCCAGGCACATATACTGTACACGCTCACTGTAAATGATCAGCACTAAAAGAAACAAAGCGCACTGTGATGCAGTTAACATAAAGACAGCTGCATGTACATTAACACTTGATTAATCAAAAGACACTGGTTATCTTGTGATACCAGGAAATTGCACTTACGCACACAGGACTGACAGCCAAAGCCAGGCTTCTCCCCTACCCCAAGTTAAAGTACATAAAACCCACTGTGGGGAAAAGAAAAATAAAAAAGCACAAGACTCTATAATTTGAGGGCCTCTTTTGGGACAAAATAAAATGTTGCTTCATCTCCACATAGTCGTGCCTTTCCCTGCACCAAGCAGGGAGTAGAGCAAAGCTGTGGCACTTCTAGCAATATTTTTCTATAAAACATAAATTTTACACTTTGAAAAAAGGTTAATTTTATTGGTAATGAATACCAGTAATAACTTAATGAGTCTCTGCAGTACACACTTTAAGGAGGAGCCGGTGCTAATGTGTGAATAATTATTGACACAATTAAGTGCCCAACACTGGGCCTGTTAAACTGCTTCTGGCACGTGAGGACTCCTTAATGGCTCCATGGCATCATACAATGACCCTAAAAGGTTTTACAGAGCAGAGAGCTCCCTTTTGCTACTGCAAGGGATCCTTGGATCTCCAATCCATTCCCCGCCAGATAATGCTGAATTGGCAAGGATTTACATCCTGTGTGGTGTTTTGCCTGTTGCCAGGCTGAATAATTGCCTATTTACCGATTTTGTAAACAGTAAGCTCACCCTTTGACCTGCCTTGGGAGAGACTGTCTGGTCCATAACCCTGCCAGGGGCTTCCTCCTTCCTAACAGTCCCTCTGTGAGCCATGGCTGCTGCTGGAAACCTGGCTGCTCCCTTCCCACTGATGGCTCCAAAGCAACAAGATGCCAGCAACACACCGGCCGCAGAATCCTCAGTGTGCGTGTGTGGGGGGATTAATCTCCAATTCACCTACAAAAGCTTTCCTGAAATTGGAAAAGAGCATTTGGCACAAAAAAATCACGGAGTGAAACACCTCCAAGCTGTTTGGGCGGCCCCACCACACGTGTACTCCCGTCCCAAGACACTCAAGCCCCCTCAGCTCCCTTGCACACACTCCGCTTCCCTTCTTTTACAGCGTGTGCCAATGTACAGATGTCCCAAATCTCTGGCCCCACTGTGCATACCATGCTTATCTGCGGCAAATACAGCAGAATCGCTGGGGATATCTGCAGGTTTCCAGCAGAGTTATTTGCGAGGCAACATTATCATCAAGAAAGCCATAAAAAAAGTCACCTCTGGCAAATAACTCCTGACCATGTTTCACAAGAAGGGCGCTCATGTCCTCTGAATGGATGTGGTTGTCTGTAAGTTGGGATGTCCTGCCAAGACGCCTCATCAGTGAGCTGGAGCAACACATGCACTCACACAAAAACTGACCCTTTTTTCTGAGATCCTGAACTCCCTCTGACCTTCCCCAAGCTATTCCAGCCTGCATGTAGGTCCACGAGGTAGAGGAACAAGCAGACAGACAGGACAAAATATTTAATGTTAAAATCTGCATAGACCGAGCACTGCACCTACAGAGTTGTCACAGAGGGGTCCCCAGGCCAGGGTTAACAAAGTGGCTTTGCCTTTTCTCATCTGCACAATGCAAACACGGATGCTGCCATCTTTGTAGGGTGCCATAGGCACGTATCCATTTTGAAAACACGCATTGTACTGGTCACAACAAAAAAGAACAGGAAAACAGGGCTGACCTGAAAAATGCATGCCCTGAATTAGGAACTACTAAACACAGTCTAGTACTTCTCCCTCAAGGGAAGGCTTGGAAGGGAGACAGCACTTCAAAAAATAAGTAGCTTCATTAGTTTCCTTTTATTAGATAAGGGGAAATGATAAACCTCAGTCCTTGTTCCTGACAGACGTCACGGGCCAACACCCAGCTTTACTGAGACCTGGAGAAAAGCTACCAGTTGCCCATGTCCCACATGACAACACGATCCCACCGATGCTGTTCTACCAGATCTTCCACAACCCAAGGCCTTTTCTGAGACACCAGAGTAAGTGTATGCTGGAGAGAAGACTGGGATCATGCATAATGAACTGAGGTGGTGTTAATTCTAGCTGACTTCTGAGTGGAGAGGAAGAGGGAGGTATCTTTCCCCACTGGCTGCCCCCAATAATTCACAGGGCCTGCCTGAAAGAGCGGTGAGAGTTTCACTTGCAGCTGTATCATGCCAGCTCAGTTGTACCAGACTTCATAAATGGTTCTTGACCTCTTGCCCCAACTTGCAGCAGAGGACAGCTGTTCTAACAAGAGCAGCCCTGCAAAGCCAGGCAGGGTTTGTGTTGTTGCACTGGAGCAGGATTTCACTGCTGGACATCCAGTGCTGCCGACACCCAGCCCTAGGAAACTCCCAGGCTGCCCTTTCTTCTCTGTAATAAACCAAATGTGCAACAAAATATTGCCACATCCCATGTGTATATTGACACAACTGGGACTTCAACCCCCATTTTGCTTTGTGTTTCAAATGGCTGTGTTTATCTTAAGATAAAGCACACGTTCTGGCCTGATACAGGAGCCAGCCACGTTGGGGAACGGAGCCAGTGCATGAACTGGGCACTGGGTCACCTGAGGACGGGACCCCTCCTGAAGTGTTGACCTGTGGCAGGAGCCAGAGAACCCTGAGACACTTGCAGAATCAGTCCCCTTCAAAAAAAAGAAAGAAATGATGAATTTTTTATGACTTGCANATCTTTCCCCACTGGCTGCCCCCAATAATTCACAGGGCCTGCCTGAAAGAGCGGTGAGAGTTTCACTTGCAGCTGTATCATGCCAGCTCAGTTGTACCAGACTTCATAAATGGTTCTTGACCTCTTGCCCCAACTTGCAGCAGAGGACAGCTGTTCTAACAAGAGCAGCCCTGCAAAGCCAGGCAGGGTTTGTGTTGTTGCACTGGAGCAGGATTTCACTGCTGGACATCCAGTGCTGCCGACACCCAGCCCTAGGAAACTCCCAGGCTGCCCTTTCTTCTCTGTAATAAACCAAATGTGCAACAAAATATTGCCACATCCCATGTGTATATTGACACAACTGGGACTTCAACCCCCATTTTGCTTTGTGTTTCAAATGGCTGTGTTTATCTTAAGATAAAGCACACGTTCTGGCCTGATACAGGAGCCAGCCACGTTGGGGAACGGAGCCAGTGCATGAACTGGGCACTGGGTCACCTGAGGACGGGACCCCTCCTGAAGTGTTGACCTGTGGCAGGAGCCAGAGAACCCTGAGACACTTGCAGAATCAGTCCCCTTCAAAAAAAAGAAAGAAATGATGAATTTTTTATGACTTGCAGCGCAAAACGTATGTTTTGAAGTCAGCTGGTGTGAAAACTGCAGGGAAAAGGAATCAAACTTTCGGCTGTTGGTCATAGGTTTTTATAACATGGAGAAGCAAAAAACCAGACATTGTGTTTGCATTCTATTTCTGGGCCTTTTAAGCTGTAACAGCATGAGTGGTATTTGCATCAGGAGTTACCATATATCATTGCAAGCAACATATGCATAGATGGAAAAAAGATGACGGCAGCAGCAGGTTCAGTGAAATCTCAGGATCTCTCTGTGATAGGGACCTGCTAAAGGTTTGGTTTTATTTAGCGTAGCTTAAAATGTCATTGGCATATGTGTTTCTCAATTAACACCAATTTAATACACTCCAGAAGTGTTCTATTCTGAGAGCAGGCTTCAGAGTTTACAAAGGATCTAACCTGACATTTTAGCACAGGATATCCAGACCCATTTACAACCAGGAAAGCACACTATGAAGGCTAGATTTTTTTTTTTCTTCCACATTGTGTAATGATGCCTTTAATGATAAATACAAAAGTCAGAAAATCCTAGCAAACAGTGCTGTACTATGGAAATTATGAGTATCCTCTGTGAGTCACTCATATCCCCCAGATGAAATGGTGCCTTGCAGCAAATGCAGAGTTTCAGCAAGTGCATGGTTGATTTTCCTTCTTTGTGCCTTAACCGTGCTGCACATTTACTTCAACTGATAAACTGCAAACTCGCCAATAGAACAAGTGACAAATATATTAAAAAACCACAAAAGAAGACCCCAAACTCAATGAGAAGTAGTCAACAATCCTGAAAACCCTGGGCCTTATGACAAAAATTTGAGGAGGAAAAGATTCACTGGTGATGACTTCCTAAATGATAAATACAGATGTCCAACAGAATCCCAGAAACCAACCACTGAAAGGTTGTAGGACTATTTATTAAACAAAAGAATGAATTGAGAATAGGCAAGTATCATTTCATATGAACTTTACACAGACTATATGAATGTCTACAGTCTATTTAAAAAGAGCACCTGGCATTATTAATATTGATTTTGGAATATAGAATTCATTAGATGCAATGGGCCAAATTCATCCCTGATGAAACCAGTAACTTTAGAGAAGCTGCATGAGACAGAAATACCTCTTTTTGGTTTTAGTTAACTGTTTATTCTGAAATCAGCGACAACAGAAACACTGGGGGAAAAACATTCAAAAAACATTGGGAGAAAAAGGTTAAAATCAAGCATTTTAAGGTTAGGAAATACCAGTTTTCAACTTGCCCATTAATTGTGTCCCGTTGTGTGTCCATTGTCTGAACCAAAGAAGGAAAAGCAGCCCAGGTTTTTGCAGTTCAAAAGTGTATCACAGGGCATTCACACAAGAGGGCAGGAGTGTGATTGGAGGGACAACTTGAATTCGATCTTAATTATCAATGTTTGGCTTTGCAATTTGCATGAACTTTCCTCCTTTTCTAAAGGGGGTTAAAAAAAAAATAAAATGAAAGCTAAATATATTACATACAACTGCTGAAACTTCTCAAAACATACCTCCCTGGCAAGGCTTAGCCTCTGCACAAATATCTGCTTTTTGAGCTCAGGGTATGGGCTGGAGTCTGCAGAAAATAAGGCACAGTCTGGTTCCCAGCCAGACACACCAATTTTTCCCATTTACCAGCTACATTGCTGGGGAAACTCCAGCTGATGCCAGCGTAGGGAGGAGGTAGGAAAGGGAAATTGGATGCCCAGGGAGGGGACTGGGAGAGGAGGTGCTCACCATCCTGCTCCAGCTGCTCTGGCAGGTCTATGGATGTCTAGCTCAGCAGCACATGGAGGTGGTTTGGTCGCAGCTCCTCTGACACCCCTGTTTGGCTGCTGCTCTGACTCTGTGATTCACTGCCTAGAAAATGACCAGGGAAGTGAAACTGAGACTTCCATGGACTTGTGTCATCACCAGGTTTAGACAGAGCCTCAGGGCATGACAAAATTCTATTGCTGAAACCTGGAATTTCATGGCATCACAAAGTTCTATCGCTAAAACGTGGAATTTTTTTTCAATAGCAAATTTTAAAGCAAGCCCAAGGCAGAGCAAACATTAAAGTTTTTTTGGTCCAACAGGATCATTTAAAATTAACTGAAGCAATCTAAAGGCATCAGACTTCTACTGTCTCTTGCAATAAATAATTTGGAATAATCTTTCCTTGTGACAACATTCTCACCTACACACTGTCTAGAGCATGTGTATTTGTATATACCCATGTATATATAAACACATCCTTGAATACAAACAGTTGGAAAGGCTTCATCCTGAGCATGACTTGCCAGGAAATCTGGAGAATTCTGATATATGATGAGTTAAAATATTAACAGATGTGCACATTCAAAGTGAGAATTTAATCCTGAATTTGATCAGGAATACACGTTGAACTCCGCTAGAGACAACGCTGAAATTCAGTAACATTATCCAAGACGTTGTTTGTTAAATCACAGGAAATCTTGTGCTTCAGACCCTTCAGTTCCTGGTTCCAGTGCAAGCCTAGAGTTGCTCATGCTGTTTTGGTCCTCTGAAAACTTAACTCAAAAGACAGGACTCCCTCACCAGGTACCCCAGTGGATATTCACATCACCTAACTTCAGGGAGATAAGTGCTCCTGGAGTCAAGGGAAGTTCCTGAAGCCCCCTTGGATGAGCCTACCTGTCTCCATTGATTACACAGATGGCTTTAGCTGCTAATTTAGGCACCTAATTTAGATGAAGCTCTATGGTGTTATAATTTTATCCTCAAACCTTACTGTAGCACACATGCTAGTCACTACAAGCTAACTCAATCCCAAACGAGTGGGGTCTGAGCTAAATTCAGGTTTTTTGCTAAAAATGAGCCCACATGCAGATCTAGATGCCCTCGAGCTCAAGAATCAAAGATCTTCTTCTAGGTGGAAGTTTCTCTGACCTAGCTATAGCATTGCCTGGAAATTTGGGTTATTTATAGCTTTATAAGCTATAAAAACCCTGTCAAAAGGTTCCTTATTTATTTCATTCCAATTATATAGTAATTTTTATAGCCCTTTTTTCCAGCCTTCAGTTATCACTACGGAAGCATTTTTATGTTATACTTCATACGCAGCAGAGAACTTACAGAAGCACAGCTACCTCGCCTGGAATTTGCATATCATTCCCCATTAAAGTGTTGCCTCCCTTCCTTTTCCTCTCCCAGCTTATAACACACAGCAGTGGGAAATGACCAGACAGAGTCTGAAAAGAAAATCCTATCTACACAATGGAATCAGAATCACAGAATCATTTAG
>VYZR01010436.1:22494-54564 GCA_013400675.1 Oxylabes madagascariensis | reverse complement strand
AACACAGTATGGCTTTGAGGGAAAACTTCTCTTCCTCTGGCAGAAACCCAGCCTGTGACTCACTGGTGCTCACAGACTCGTTGTTATCTGTCTCCTCTGTCGACCTAGCCATCTGGTATGCCAAATTAGGCTGCTCTGGCTGGTACCTAGGAAAAGGAAATGACACAAAGAGCCTGTTACTTAAATGAGGGTACCGCTCATTTAAAAGCCACAGACAGTCATGGCTGCACACCAGACCTTTACAGCACCAGAATAGGTCCACATCACATCTATACCCTTCTGCTTCAAGGGGAAATTTGAAGAATGATGTCATCATGATGTAAGCAAATATGGCCAGCTCTTATCACTCACTGCTTGGTTGTAATGTAAGTGTTTTAAAGTGGACAGTGCTCCCTTTCATGAGCCCTCTCACCCATGTCACCAAGATATTACCGGGTGACAGGAGAAGAAAACAGCAGAGGGACAGACTGATACTCGTAACCAGGCCATTGTGTCATCTGTGGCAGTTCAGCTCTTGCATTTTGGCACTGAGGTGGCTGAGCTAACAGCTATCACGCCCTGCAGCAACATTCCTGGTGCCCCATAATCTTCCATCCCAGGCTCCTCTGCCAGCTTGTCTCCTGCCACACAGGGAAGGAAGAGCTGAAGCAAGAATGGTCATAGCATGTGTGAACAGCACATTTAACAGGGTTGTGACACACAGCCAGGTGGATCCATAAGCAAAAAACACTATTCCAGCCTCAGCTCTCTGTTACAGAAGGCCTTGTCAAGTTACTCAGCCATAAGTCTGACTAAAGGGCTGGGCCACTTTGAAAGTCACCTTAAAACTGTTCCTGTGGGGATGTGTTCACAATGAGGCATTTGTTAAACACTGAGAATTGTGAAATGCACTGAAATCCTTGGGTCCAGCCACAGCAAGAAACTAGTGGTAGGATCTTACAGCTTTGGAAACAATTCAGCTGCTACATCATTACACAGCCAAGAGGCAGATAAATCAGCTGCCCAGGCCACTACAAAACAGGCTGTCGGCTCTGCCAACCCATGATGGGGGAAATGTCATGCAATAGGTACAGCAGCTTGTAAAAACAAATGAAAAAGCCATTTCTAGCTCTGAGGAAAAGAGTAGGCTGGGAAATCAGGAAACTAAGATGGACAAGGTAAATCGGAAAGAATTTTCAAGGGGCAGGGAGGGGAGTACAAGCACAAAGCAAGGGTACTACAGAACGGCACTGGCCCTTCACCGGCTGCAAGACTGTTCTTAGTTCAGGGCAATTGCTGTGAAAGCCTCCATCTGATTCTGAATAAGTCATTCAACACACAAAGGTTTTTCAGTAACATGATCTTCAGACATTTTTTTCATTAATTGAGTGCTGTTGTCTGTAAGGTGCCAAGCACTGAAGACCCGAGATTTTTAGCTTAGGTTTGGGAAGCAGTGGCCGCTCAGCACTTCTAAAGGACTCACATTGAGACTGCAAACACATGCTCAGCTCCTTTCCTGCTGCTAGACTTCATCTCAAATCCCCTTTCAAAAGGAGGACAATCTGAAATGGTATCCCCACGGGGGACAAGAGCAGGGAGAAGAGTGTGACAAGGCAGGCATCCAGGATCACACATCTTTCCTCCCTACCCCTTGGCATATCTCTGGGGCATTTAGAGTTGACCACAGCAGAACAGGCACGGAACAAGGGTTAACCAAGTTCACAGGACCTCCCTACATGTAGATCCAACAAACACAATCCCTTATGAGCTTGAAGAAACAAGCTCTTCACATGCCTGTAGCTGGAGATGTGCCCATAGAAACTAGGAGGGCATCTAACTGCTGTGTGGAATTCTCTCTGTGTGCCAGAAGAGACAAAGCTTCTACATTCTTACCTCAGTACCAACACACAGGCTGCTACCAAGGAGTAAGCCAGGAGAGTCCCAATGGACATGAGGTCCACAAGATCTTTCAAGTCAAAGAGAAAGGCCATAACAGCTGTAGGAGGAGAGGAAGGTAAGAGAGAAGAAAAATCAGCAACATGGCAGAACATGCACATCTCAGGAGCGTTAATAATGATGCAGCACACATGTGACTCTTGCTCAGGACTTGGTAGGGGAGCTCAAGATGTCCCAAGACAAGGAGAGGCAAGCCTTCGTGCATGAATACCCTAAGATTCCACAGGCTGTCCCAGCCTCACTAGCTGAAACAACAGGAAACGCTTACTACCGTAAATTCCAGCCTGTTTGTCTCACATAGCTACGTTCACCCAGCCACCAACAAAAAGCAGGGGTTTAAGCCACAACTTTATTGTTAGTTCCCCAGTGGAGCTGCAGAACTCCTAAAGTCACAATTATCTCCTGGTAGTAGCTAGAGGGAACAGAGGACGGGCAGCACCTTGCCCTGGTGTCTCAGCTCAGCTGGAGTGAAATCAGGCTTGTGCATGCAATGGGACCAAGCATCAAAGAAGGCATCTCGAAGTAGCAGGTGTCACCATGGGGATTTCCAGAAAAAGGCTGCCTCCCCTAATTCCTTAGGGATTACCCTACTTACACATCCTCACCAGGTAACTCTGGTTGTACAGGACTTTGTATAGGACTTTCAGAAGGCAAGTAAGTGGATAAAAGACACACAGTCAGACATCAGGTGACACCAATAGTCATATGACAGTGTAGGGACCTCAGAGCTGGGCCTGGCCCAGCCCTGCCTTAATGCACAACCTGGAGCCCAACAACCAGCCCAACCTTCAAACTCAGCTGGCAAATGCTGTCCCTGCAGCTTTGTGTGGGTTTTGGTCATAGGCACTATGGACCACTTGGATGAGACTGCAAAGCCTTTTTTTTTTTTTTTTTTTACTTTATATTGCTCTTCTTCCTACCTCACCATGGTCTGGACCCGAGAATACCTGAAGAGGAAGGTGTGAGAGAAGGAAGCTCTAAGGAGGCTCTGCGAGTCCCAGCAGCAGGAGCTGAGCACTTTCACAGGAGCTCAGAGCCCAGGGCAGCAGTCTGGCAGCAACTCCCCACCAAAAATGGCACATTCTTGTACCCACAGCTCATCCTGCATTTACAGCAGAAGGTAAAGAGGAAGCAGCAAGGCTCTCCTCTTTGCCAGGCACCATGAGGAAGGGGGCGGCTGCATGAACAGGGTAAGCTACTCATCCTTGCTGTCCGGGAGGTTTAATTCCCGTATTTCTGGGGAGCCAGGAGAAGGAAGGGGAGAACAGGATGGCTGCCAGCTGTGACTAACTGATTAACAAATGTCAGTGCCACATGGGCCATCTGTCTGTCTCCGGCTGCTCTGGCATCTTCTGCAGAGCTGTGTCTTCGGCCAAGCCAGGCCGACAGCCACAAGGATGCTGGGGCACCACTGGCTGCTGCCTTGCAGGGTGTTAATTACTTTTAAGGCTGGCTGAGCAGATAAAGGTAGTTCCTAGCATGAGTCAGGATGGCAGCAAGGAGCTCTGAAAAAGAGGGACAAGCACACAGCAAGCTATTCATGCTCACCCAGACTCTCCAGGGCATGCCCTGGAAATCCAGGACACCCTCTGGGATGTTGTATTCTGCAATATATCCAATTAGTAAGTGGCCTAGAGTCAGGTAGACTTATCTGCCCCGAAGATGAGCTTATGTCTCCTTTCCACAGATTCATGCAAGTCTTTGGATCCTACCTGCAGTAGCTCCTGATGTCACTGTTGCAATTAAGGGAGTTTTTCTCTTCTCGTTGACTTTAGCCAGAAATTTAAAGAGAAGTCCATCTTCTGCCATAGCATAAATTATTCGAGGCATCGGAAACATGGAGCCAAGGAGACTACAGACACAGGAAGGAGAAATAATCTACTTATCTCCTGCTGAGCACAAGCACACAAGCGAAAGCAAGTTTATGGCAGAGTAACTATAGAACAGGTGGCTTTCGTTTACTTCATCTTCTGCTTCAAGGGCTCCCTTTGAACACCAATGTTACTAATAGCCGGTAACTGAGGTGCAGCTCAACGACTTTGGATAGCTAAATTTAGCCATGGGGCATAAAACCAGCCTGACTTTCAGGCAGTAAAAGAGCTGTAACTTCTATGAGCCTCTGCGAGTTGCTCACCTAATTGAATACGTCTAAGTTGATCTAAAATAGGCCTTCCAAGTTCAGGACGTGACATGTTCTGCCTCCAGCCTGCCCTGCCTCCCATCCAGATAGCTGTCCTGCAGGTAACCTGCAGACAGATGGCCCTGGGTACGGTAAGCCCCATGCACTCCTGAAGATGCACCCTGCACTACCTGACACAAGTCCTCCACCCAGCAGGCCAGGATGTCTTGCACCCAAACCATGCTTGCCTCCATGACTTAGTCACTCAATCCAGATTTATATTGCGGAGATGTACCTGCTGAGTCTTCTGCTAAGATGGGAGTTTCTGAAGTGATACCGGTCACATGCTTCTCTGGTACCTACCACGGGGTAAAATCCTGGTCCTTTTGAGGTCAGTAGCTCTGAATTTCATCCCTGGTCTCCGCTCCATTTCTTAAAGGAGGTGGAGGTACATGTTTGCCTTGAGAGATGCAAAAATCAAGAGCAGTGTCTTACCTTGTAGAAAGTGCACACAAGGAACCGACAGCCACTGCATAATTGGCTCCATCCCAACCCACATATTTAAAGGCATTGGGTAAAGGGCTATTGGTATCCAGCTGGTAGTAAGGCATCATGAGCGTCAGGGCAGCCGACACGCCAAAATAAGCCACAAAGCAGATGAGAAGAGATGCCACAATGCCAATAGGAATGGCCTTCTGAGGGTTTTTTACCTCCTCACCTAGAAGCAAGCAATTTAAATATCAGCTAAATGACAAGCAAGACCTTTATCCCAACCTAGAGCAGGTGTGCTGGCTGGGCCTTTCAAAGGTTTCGTGGGCACAGAGGGGCTCTTTGACCATAATGCTGCTGATGGCCTGCTCCATCCACTTGGGATACCACAGCCTGTTTGCTCCCATTTCTGCTGCTCCTGTCATTTCTTCTGACACACATTCGTAGAAGCCTTGTAAACTCAGGCACAGAAACAATCTGGATTAAAAAATAGTCCTTTCCCCAAAACAGATCATGCTTCTATCCTATTGATGGTGCAGACCCAAGAAAAGTTCAATGATCAGAGACGATGGAACAAGAAATTATTGTGCAGCTGTAGGGAAAATCTGTGCATGTCCATTTTAGTAACATCTCCACCAGAACTAATACACCATGATCATGGCACCATAGGTGCCCATTTCCAGAGAAAAGCAGAGTGCCTGGAAGTCATATGGATCCTTGAAAATGCTTCTTAAAAAAGGACCCCCTCTAGTTTTTATGGAAAATTTTCAACAATCAAATAGGAAAAATGTGTGTAAAAAATCCAAAATTCCTCAAAATTCAGGCACTGATCAGTTACAGAACAGATTTACACTTTCCTAGTCCTACAAAACTGCTCTGAAAGCAAGAGCTCCCGAGGTACAGCATTTCAGCTGGATGAACTGATAAACACAGATCCATACATCTCCAAATCAAAAGGAGATGAATGTTTCTCCCACAAGGAGAGGCTCCAGGGCTGGCTGGAGTAATGGAGCCAACACTCCTCCAACTCCTTGCTTGGAACAAGATGCAGTAATGCTTTATCTATCTGTGATGATTCCCTTCTCCCTCTGTTCCAACTGTTCTTGCCAAGTGTGAAATTAAAGATAATCCTTTCTTCAGGGAATTAAGACTCATCATAGCCACAAGAAATACGACTGTGCTGACGGCTTCTCTCTCAAAGTGAGACCTCTTAACCTTTACAGGTAAAAACTCCTGATTCTGAGGCACAGCTCTAAGGGTACAGTTTATTCCCCAGAGGCTTCCTCTTTCTCTGGATCTTTAAAATACTCCAAGCCATCAGAGCTTCTTCAGCTGAATGCACTGAAGAACTCTGTTTCAGAATAATCTACTGATTCAAGTATCATCTGGTGTTAGAGGCTCAGACTCATACCAGGCATGAGAACCTGAGTCTTCCCTGTCTGCCTAGCTGGTAAACCTGGACATGTTTTCTGCGGAGTCTGACCTGGTTAGTGTCATCACTGACCATTCACAAGCAATGTGCAAAGAAGGGAGGAAGCTCATGGTTATACAGTTTATCCGTGTGCCACAGCAGCTAGAAGTCTGCACTTGGGCACTCCGGGACTTGAACAAATTCAGCACTTTCATTATTAGGAGCAGCTGAGCCAAAAGCCTATTTTGAGCTGAGGTTCAGAGGGATGACAAACGCGGTATCCTGAATTCCCTATGATCTGTGCTCGGCAACATTACTGGAAGTCAATCTCCTGGCAGCCAGGTCCATAACCAGAATGAAGACATCTTCCCTCTTACCTGTAGTAGCAATACAGTCAAATCCCACAAAAGCATAGAAACACGTGGCTGCCCCTGAGAGGACTCCTTTCCATCCATAGGGCATAAACCCTCCAACACCGTAGAGCTTTTCTTCCTGTGTTTGACTGAAAGGCATGCAACGGAATTAGAAGGGTTCCTGCCTAGCTGGGAGTCACAAAGCTATTGACATAGCTCATAACAAAATCCAAAGTCAAAGTTTGAAGAAGCAGGCTCTCCCTTTCATACAAATATCAGGCAAAATGTTAAGCCGTACCGACTGCTGAGCTTTGGACTGGCCTGCAACAGTCTGGGGAATGCATGGAATAAAAATGGCTCATGGTTTGTTCCCATCACCTGTTTTGTGGGGTGGAAAAAATCTCTCAGCTAAGACAAGGAGAAAATAGCATGAATATTAAAAATCCTCTCCTAACATTACTGCATGTGTGTAGATACATATATTCATTTAAACAGAAGCTTTTGGAAAAGCTGAAGACTGAGAAACATGTGAACCATCCATTTTTTACTTCAGATAAAGAGTAGGTGAGTAGACACAAGAGCGGAATGCAGGCTGCCATGATTGTTTAAAATCCACCCCATCTTCCATTCTCAACTTCCAAATTCCTTGTGCAAAGCTCAAATCATGCCTGTAACCATGACAGAGAAGTGGAGCCTGGATCCCTGACACACCAAATGCTTTGCTGAGCCTTATCCAAAGTTCATTTAAGTCAACAGACAGACACAGGCTGATCCCAGTGCACTCTGTGACCCCAGATCCATGTTCCTTGTATTGAGTGACATATAACAAGCATACCCTTCAGAACAAGTGACTTAGGTCACTTTTTCAGAGAAAAGCCTTTGTAAAGATGAATTAAGGCAGTTAAACTAAAGTAAACCCCAAATCTGCAAGTCTTCTCACATATAAGCATCTGAACTCTCTCATAGAAGCTCTGCTGAGACTTAGATGAAAATTGGCCTACAGAAATAGCACAACCCAAATGTGGATTACTCTGGAAACAATGATAAAATAAACCCCAGACAGATTTTACAAAAATAGTAAGTCCTACAGGTCAAAGAGCTGCACTCATACTTTGAAACTCTTGCAGTAATTGCTCCTTGCAATCCTTATGGGAATAGCAGGAGGGAAGGACAGGGGACCTCTCCTATAGAGCAATTTGTTTGCAGCAGGTTGAATTTTGAAAAGAGGCTCAAGAAGCAGCTTTTACAGGAGATAAATTTGATGCCCACAACATTTATGAATCTCACTGGATTTTGCCCAACTGTGCTTCCTTGCAGGCCATCATAAAGGGTTTAGGTAGCAAGCCAGGACTGAGCTGACATATGTGGAGATATTTAAAGGCCCTTACTCTGTGTGGTACAGTCTCAAGCAAAAATTAATAGTTTTGTCTTTCTGGTAAGCCTTGTAAGCTCCTTAATTTTGATCTTGTGTGGGATGACAGAATTTTGGCCAAGCAGCAAAATGTCATTAAAAACAGATTTATTATATGCTTGTAGCAATGCATTAAAATAATCTGCAACTTGTCTTCATTTTACTGAGGCATTTAGGACAAGGTCTCTATAAGATATAACAATGCCCCAAGGATATTGTACAAAGAAAGTCCACAGCTATACTTGGACATGGCTTCATACAGGCACCAGAGCCAGCCTGGTGTAGAGTTGAGTAGGACCCTGTCTGAAGAGCTCTTTTCTCTCAACTTTGGATGCTATATTGGTTATAAGGCTAGAAATGGTCAATCCTGCAGGCACATGATGACACAACCTACTCCTGGCACTTTCAGCCATCAGCACAGCCTGCTTTCAGCAAACACACACCAAAGACAGCTTTGCCTCCAAGGTATCTGGCAAAGGAGGCAGCCAACCCATTCACTGGTGTTCTAACTCAGTCCACAACCCCCCATTTAAACTTGTTTTGGAAAATGCACCAGCTTCTGAGATGAAAAGAAAATATCCAACCTACTTGTCTTTGAAAATGCTATGGCTGGTGTTGTAAATGTCCTGTTCAGTCAGGTTCCAGTTTTTAACAGATCCTTTCACAAAGCCGGAGATCACGACAAATCCAAGGACAAGGACGTTGATGCAGGTGAACACTTTGTTCACCAGGGCAGATTCTTTCACGCCAAAAGCTAAAAGCCCTGGGGAAGAAATGGCATAGGTCAGGTATTTCACCACCAGCAGCAAGTGCTGGGGACTTGCAGACGTAGCTCAACTGTGTTCATGCTGTGCTCTGCCCAAATTATCATACCTTGTTTCTTCACAAAGCCAAGTAGCTCAGGATTAAGTCACCCAGAAGTAGGACACCCATTTGGACTGTGTCCCTGGTAAAGTGCTTTGCTAATACACTTAAATTACTCCCACAGCCTCAAACTCCATACAGAGATACGAAGAAAGCATAACAGGTGGTTTTCAATGAAGGAACACTGTCTTAGAGGTCTTTGCCAAATGCAGAAGTTATGAACAACACTCAACTTTCCTTAGAAACGGGAAAATATGAGCAGGGACCAAATCCAGAAGGATTCTACTTCTAATAGCTATTTCTAGAGCTGAAGACAAAGAAGAAGGTGGCATCTTCGGTATCCTGCTCCCACTCAAATCAGCAAGAGCTTTGCCAGAGAGTTCAGTGAGAGCAGGATTTCAGCTTGGTCTTAAGATCATCTATCTGAAGAAGAGCATGGCTACAGGCCTTGGCAAACAGAATCTCACTGAGGCACAGCTTGGCTTCTCAGGTCTACAAGCTCTCTTAACTTCCTCTTCAGGTGTCTGATTTTTAAGAACTGAAACTTTTAACTCAAATCTAAGGCTGAAGGAGAAGTAAAAAAACTTCACATCGGCCTGTGGGAGAAGAGAAGCAAAACACAGTGCTCTTTTACTGCTACCCCAAGGGACTTCAATGAGAGAGGAGCATCTTGTGCGTACTCACCTTTCCTTCTTTTAAAACAGGAAATAAGCTGAGACAGCCATATCAGAAGAGTGTTTGATAAGACAGCATACCAGACCACAAAAATTTGTAAGATATTTTTTAGAAATCTGAAGCTCGAGACAGTGCAAGCAGAAATAAACTTGTGGTGATGATATTCGGGACTAAAGCTGCTTTGTCAGCAGCTTTTTTTTTGAAAAGAATAGTTTGCCTTTTTTATTAAAATGCATGGAATTTGCTTCATGCAGGAGGATAAAGCCACCTTATTATAACGTAACCTTTATAATTTTACACCTCAGCAGTGCTAAAGTAAGGAGTTCTAAATTCTGTGAATTGTATCCGAGGTGAACGACCAGATGCTGATTTGAAATGAGAGCAATTCATATTACATACAAATGAACAAAGAGAAAAATCTCTCCCATTCAGATATAATCCTGAAAACAGAGGGCTGCTATTGGCTTCAGCAGCCCTCGATGCAGTCCTAGATCCGAATGCAAACCCAAATGCCAAAGCATCCCTTGCTTATGAGGCTTGTCCCCATGAGAACAGCTCATACTGTGAGAAGACCATTCCAATCAGAGTGGCAAATGTCAGAACGACCTTGCTAGTGTGACACTCCAGCTTCTGCCTGCTGGAAACCACAGAGTACAGAAGTGTCATTTTTTTAATTTGCCTAAACTTGGTAATGCTTTGTAAGATCCAGTTGAAGTAGAGGTAAACATTCAGAAGAATTTTGATCTTGCAAGTTGTCAAAACTTTTCCAATTTATGATCAAAGGCTTGGCATATTTTTAGGAAAAAAAAAAAAAAAAGAAAAAGAGGCACTGACTGTCTATGACACATTTATTTCTCTGCAGTCTTGTATTCACTTCTTCAAATTGAAACCTATATATATTTAAAAAAAAAAAACAAAACCAAAACAGTAGTACATGAGACTGTAACCAAGTCCTCTTTCTTTTTTTTCCCTCACTTTCCTGGCTCAAGGCATCAAAAATTGGCAGATTATCAAAGGGGAAATAAGTTTGATAGACCAACTGCATGAAATTCTTGTGTAATAGGATTTGTGGAGGGAAGGATTAAACTCCTATACCTGATTGAGGATAACAAGTCATCTGTTCTTTTCCTCTTTATATAAAATTTGATTGAAGGTTTTAAAAGTGGCTCAAAAAATATAGAGAACGCTCCCCTCTAATTAAAAACCTTGCAAACAAGCTATGCCCTGTGCTAACTCCACAGCAGCTATATAGGTCAATACAGCACTTGTAGCAAAGAAAGAGTCTTTAATATGTTCAAAATAAATCATGCTCACTCCAAAAGCAAACTGTGAGATGACAGAAGAAGGAGGTGCAAGACCCACAAACCCCTCCAGTGCCTCACCTGTCAGGATGATGATTATCACCACAGCAAAGATGTCTGGGTATTTTGCTAGCACTCCAGGAGCATCCATCGTCATATATTTTTTACAAAATTTTTCTATGTGCTGCCCTATGATTTCATCAAACGTTGCGCTCCAGGCTCTGGCCACACTTGAGGTTCCTGCCAGAGGAGAGAAAGGACAAAGATCACCCTTTGTGGCTGGCACATGTTCCAAATCAGGGGGAGCCTTGTAAGGTTTTTCAATATGGAGGGACTCAAAGCAACCTTGCATGTGCTCCCAGGTACTGGGAGTGGCCTTCCCTCTCCATACCCAGCCCACAGCCTGTGTTCATGCTTGGCATCTGCTCTGACAGTAGCACACACAGACTCATGAGGGTGGGCTTCAGACTCATGCAGAGCTGACAAGATGAGAAAAATTCTTTTGGTCTGGCTTCTTTGCAAACCTCATCTTTGCCTTAGATACTGCCCTGACATTTTCCTTACACCCCCAAGGGCCTGATCTTCCTCCAAACCTGGTAACTTCTGTTACCAGAGTGGTCCAAATGTAATGCTAGAAGAAGTCCCTGGCAGCCCCAGCAAGGTGGCTGCAGCCCAGGCAGAGAGACCTTACAGAATCCAGCTGCCCTCCAGCAATGCAATGCTGGACCAGCAGAGCCTGGACCACACCAGTGGCCAGCTCTGCACTCTGGCAACACTCAGGTCTGCCCTGACCTCCAGTGCTAGAGCATCCAAGCAGGAAAAAGACTCAGACACAATTTATATGTTATCTGAGCATAAGTCAGCCTATTGCAGAATGCTGGTGATGACCACAGCAAGTGGAACAGCTCCTGCCTGCAGCAAATGCTCAGGCTTCGCCCTCTGGGGCTGCTTTCTGTTTCCATTTGAGTGCATCCAACTACATGCAGCTCGTTAGGGTGATGACTGAACCTGGGCTCTAAGAACAAGTAAGCTGGGGATAGCTTGCTTGCTTGTAAAGTAAGTAGGCTTGGGTAAAAGCCAACTTCTCCCTCTCCTGTGTTAACGTGGCTACTGCTACACTCCTAATGTCTTATATAGTACACACACTATATATAACAGCACCTAATTGCATATTGTAATTATTACTGTATGTAATTACCTAGTTTAAAAAAAGAGCTTGGCTTGATTTTGGCTTGCAGAGCAGTTCCTCAGAGGATGCCATCAGGGGCCCCTTTCCACCCAGAACAATCTGTCCTGCCACACTCACCTGTGAGTGGGTGTTCAGGTCCCAACTCCAGCACCTGCAATCCTGTCAAACAATGTCTGTGCTCACCTACAGACAAATCCTCTGCAGCAGCGGTGGGCAGCACCTGCAGCACAGCTGGGAACACTCACCTGCCCAATCCAGCTTTGCAACAGCATAAAAATTAAGCTGCAGAACAGACCTGTTGGGAGACTCTTCTGTTCATCAAGACAGAAAAGTGCACAGTGTGAAAACCTTTAAGAGTCTGGACATCACTGCCATCAATTTCATCTTGAGAAATAGCAAAAGTTCGTATTGTACACCACACTGCAATTTTTCAGGTTAACTTTGGCACAATTTGAGGAAAAAGACTATTTTAGTGCTATTTCTTTGTCCTAGTTCTAATATTTCACATGCTAGGATGGGAACACCCAGCTCCTGCATGTGTTATATTAGATGCCAACTGCTTGGACGCCAGTTCCACATAACTATCAGCCACTTATCTGAACTCTCTGTAACCAACAGGCTTGAGGGAGCAGGGCAAATCTGACATTCTTTCAACAACGCAGACACCTGGATAACATCTCGCTGTTATTAGAGAGCACGGCGCAAAGACATTCAGCTTGTTCCCAGGAGGATTTACTAGTTCTGGGGCAGCATAGCCTCACCAGAGCGGACTTGGCTCCTGCCTACAGCACACAGCTCCCAGGAGAACTGCAGAGCTCAGATGCTGGGCTTGCTGCAGGAGCAGGCACTGGCAAGGAGGTCACCAAGTGCCAGGAAACCCCAGCAGCACCTACTTACCAGAGATGCTGTTACTCATCATACCAGCTCCCACCACTTTTAAGTTCCTGAAACACATCCCACAATCTGGCACAGTTCCCCAAACCCACATCATCCCAGAAGAAAGTTCACATCAGATTCTGGTCCTGGACACCTTCCTCCTTCTCTCTAGACCGTAACTGATCAGTTGCATGCCCATTTTTTTCTCATCACCCATCTCCAAGATTCCACACAAGCCTTCCCCCAAGTCAAGTCACTTCAATTAATTAAAAGCTACAGGCCACCCATCCTTGGGACCCCAGGATTTCTTTTTCCACCCTCATACTACTTCCTGAGCCAATGTCTGAGAACCTCAGCACGAAAACACCAAGCTGGCCGAGCCCCTAAGAGATGCACATTTTCAATGCACTGCTTGGCATTTTCTCATTTTCAATTTCTCATTTTCTCAACATTCTCAATTTTCTCATTTCTAATTGACAAATTGGTTTTCTGCTCCTTTCAAGCCCTGGCTCTGAAGTGCAGCATGCTCCTGTCAGAGACTGGAAGGACTGATGTCTTGAAACATTTAGGGATGCCTGTGTGTGTGAGAGTGAGCAGCTCAAGCTTTGCCCTGGTGAGGCAGTGCCCTACTCCCACACCCCCAGCCTCTATTCCAGCCCTGTACTGGCACACCAGGGGCAGGGCTCCACTCTGCCTAACCCAGCTCCTGAGTGGCCAAATGACCAAAAGTCCTACCTGGGGGGAGGGCCCACAAAGGCCATGGGGTTTTTAAGACTGAGCATGAGTGCAGCACATCTTGACCCTACCTTCCTCTTGGAGTTTGTGTCTGAACACTACTGGAACCCAGGCGTTGGTAGCTATCTGTGCTTTTCTGTATCTTCTGGCTTTTGCTCCTTCTTCTAATTCCCTCTTCTTGGAACATTTTGAGTAACTTAACATGGAATGGGTTTAAAGTGTGCAAAGTTGGATGGGCTAAATTAATGCTGTGAGAAGTGTTTTATGTTGATCAGATGTTGTACTAAGTCCTTAGCTAAAGTTTCCCAATTTTTCAAAAGTTTGCCAGTAAACTTTTGTGTTGTTTTGACCTCTTGAGAATATCTGGTTGGTATTCCTACCATGTGTCTAACCCAGAGTACAGGAACCATGATAAACACTTTCAAAAGTCTCATTAAGCAAGCTGATTGGGGCCTTACAGTGGCAGCCAACATATCTTTCTCCTCCACATCCCAGAAGCTGCTGGGAGTTGTCCTTGCCCACAAGAGGGGCAATTAGCTTTGAGAGAAAAGTTGGGTAAGATAAAGAGACCTCCTATACCTCATATCCTCCCACAGTGTTTTTCCACCTTAGCCACCCTTTCTCACAAATTAGGAGAAAGACAGTTTGCAAATACGCATTCTTGACACAGCACTGAAATAAAAATAAGAAAGTTGTATTTGAACACATCCACAGATAGTATCTACTTATTTTTTACTGAATTTTCTGCCTTGTGACAATACAGTGAGCAGTCAACCCTGAAACAAGAACTGAGGCAGTTGTTTAAAATCCATTATGAGAGGGAAAAAAAAGTCTCAGAAATACCACTCTGAGCCCAGATCCTCGGAGCAGAACATTCAGTAGGCAAAACTTTTCATTGTGCGTTTGCAGAATCAGGTTTTAGGACAGCAACCACGACTATGTCACTCATTTTGGTCGTCCAGTATCATGGTAGGAAGGGCCCCAAAACCAACTAGATGAAGGGCATGAAGGAGACGATTTATCATTACCTTTCTGGAACAGAAGAAAAATTACCAAGAAGTCTGTTCAATTTTTCTACGTGTAACCTAAGCAGAGTCCATCACAGAAGTCTGGAGGAAATTATACGCTTGCTTTTTTAAAAATTATTTTTATCTACTCCTTGCAATGAATGTAATTCACAAAATAGCTACAGGACTCTGATTTCTTAAGGAGAGGAGTTTAATTGACTTTGGCTTTTCATCTTCTTTTTTTTTTTTTTTTTAAAGGAGGAGAAGAGGAGAAAAATATTTTAGGTAACACAGAGGAAAGCCAGCATGATCTCAGACAGGCAGCTGCTATGCCACTATGCTGTTCTTGATGTGATCTTACCCTCCAAGCACCATGGAAACTAAATTCCAAGGTAATGCTTACAAATCTCATAAAATGCATTTTTAAAAAAAACAATTCTCTTAGTAATTTAGCACACAGTCAGTTTTCAGTTTAACTAGCAAGCTTTCAGTCTCAACTGGTGAGTCTGTTGCAGCCTTAGAGGCGTAATAACAAGCAGCCTGCTCAGAATGTGCTTGAAAGGACACGAATCCTTAATTAGCAAAATGTGGCTTAGTTTTAATGCATCAGCTGAGCTGCACAGCACATGCTCTGAGCTTGATCCAGGGCCTCTCCTAGTGGGAGTCAAGGGCTTAGAAGGGATTTGGGTTGTATTTTCCAGAGACTGTGGACCTGCAGATCATCTCAAGATTAATTCTGCAGCAATTCACAAGACAAAACTCTTATCTCCAGATACTTTAAATAGATCCCAAAGGGACCAGAATTAATCCTTGATCAGCTGTGAGTACAGATGCTCTGTATAAAAGCACTTTCCTGTGAGCAGCTCCTTTCTCAGCAGAGAGGACACTGTTTTGCACCCTAGCAAGTGTGCAGCAGCCAGGGGATGCCAGAGGGATGAGGTGGAGATTCAGAGGAATTCCCAGCAGCAATAAGCCCTCAGCCAGCAGCACACTCACCTCACCAGCTGGCAGGAGCCCTCAAAAATGCATCCCACTGATGAGTCCTGAAATCCTCCGTGAGTGTAAGAGTGAAGCGTCTATTTTGTAACAGTAACACAGGGACCCAAACAAGGGTGACCTTACCGACCAGGCTGCCACCCTGAACTAAAGCTAGGGTCTCTCAGCACACCCACCACACTTACCAATAACATAGGAGAGGATTAGATTCCACCCTGTGATGAAGGCCCACAGCTCACCCACAGTCACGTAGCTGTAGAGATAAGCTGATCCTGTCTTAGGAACTCGAGCACCAAATTCTCCGTAGCAGAGTCCGGCCAGCACCGAAGCCAAGGCGGCAATCAAGAAGGAGATGACGATGGCAGGTCCTGCGTTTTCCCGTGCCACAGCTCCAGCCAGTACATAGACACCTGCTCCCAAAGTGCTGCCTACACCCAGAGCCACCAAGTCAAACGTGTTAAGGCATCGCGAGAGGCGACTGTCTTCTCGAGTGCAGTCCACATTTTTCCGACGAAGAAGCTGGTTCCCAAAGTTGGTAATTTTTTGACACTCCATCTTCCTGTTTGGGCCTGCAAGAAAGATGCTGCCATCATTATCCAGACCAGAATACCCTCCTAGATCAGCATCACTGCACAGGTACAGTGCTACAGCCCTGTTACATTTCAGCAAATGCAACTTCTCATTTTCCACCTTTGTACAGGGTGAAATGTCTCCTTTGGCATCTTATCTAGACCTACCACAGGAAATTAAAATAAACAACACCAAAGCATTTTCTGCTTCCAACTCTCAGTCATGCTGCAAACCTTGTGCAATCCCAGGAGAGAGGCGATACTCCAGGCCAGCTCCCACCCTGCTCCACAGTCACTCAGTTCACATACAAGTGGACAAACTAAAAATGCAAATTTTGTCTTCCAGATTTCAGAGGGGTTTTTCTGGGCAAGAGAGTACTTTAAAAGTGAATGTCCCAGTTGTCCCATTTACCACACTTTGGTTCACACTGCAGAGAGCTCATGGAATGCACAAACTCTGTACTACTGGGGTGAATTAAAATCTGAGGATGTTGCAGGGGTGTATGTAACACATCCCAGCCTGATGGGTTCTGAGGGAATAGCTACTCTGGGACAACCTCATCTGTAAGATGTGTTGTGCAGACATCAGATTTTCTCTGCCTTACTCTACAAATCTGCAGGCTATGTGGCCACAGCCTACAAGGATGAACCTCATCTTCCATCTCAGACTGCATCCTCCAGCTCCAACAGCCGCACCTTGATACCCACACTGCACCATTAAGCCTGGCTTCAGCAACAAGGCTTTAAAAATGTTTCTTCATTAATTATGGAAAAGGAAAAAGGTTCTTTTATTTAGATGCAATACTGGATTGAGGCATACACTTTCCAGCAGTACACATTGCACACGGACATCAATACTGTGCTGAGAATAATAAGCAGGCAAAATACTCCTAAATGCAATTTACAGTACAGTTCAGTGAGATTGGTACTTCACCAGCTCCAGCTAAAACCTAGCGTAAAAGGGGGAAAATACACGCTAAGAAACTTAATTAACTGAGGCAACAGTTAAATCCATGCTTCAATTTTGTCACCACAGCATCAACTACAAAACCAAAAATCCTCTTCATTTTTCCAAGACACCGGTCATAAGTCCTGCCTTAAATCCCTTTCTCTTGGCTTTACACTAACTCCCCTACTATGAGAAAGTAATTACAACTGCAGGAACAGGGCTGAGGATTTACAAGGCCCGCTGTGTCAAGAATTGTACCCCACCAACATGCCCTCAAACATGCTCCCAAGAGACATGGATTTAGACAAATAAAAAAAGGCAGGTTTTCAGTCAATCTTACAAAACTCTTGTTTCATTAACCGTGGGAGTTCCCAACACAGAGAGAGAGGGAAAACTATCTTCTCCCTTCAGCAGGAAGACAGACCTAAGTCTTTACCTAAATGCACTCATACGTCAGATTGTTCATTCAATCTCCTTTCCACCTGAACCTTACCCAAATCCATGTCAGCCAGGACTGCTTTCGGCTGGACAACTGCCCAACCTCCCTAAAGCTGGGACAGGGCAGTCATGAACTTTGAACTGGGTTAAATGGAGAAGAAGATTGTGGCACTGGAGTATCTCCTATGAATTCTGTTGCTTTCTAGGATGCTATCTAAAAACAATGGTAGACCTTTTACTTCTTACGCAGCCATCTACCTTAACAAAATCTGGTATCCTGCAAAACAAACGTAACTTTGTGGTTTTAATTCTGCACTGAAAATGAAGGGGTAACCAGTCCCCAATTCCCTGCCTTGTCACAGACAGACACACACACCATGAGAAATCACATCCTTGGCAAAAACAGGGTTGGTGAGGGGCAACATCCCCAGGAGAGGAACAGACCCTTGGTGCAGAGAGGGAGGATCAGGGTGACAACTTGGCAAGGTCCTAGGGGGCAGGGGAACATACAATTTATTCACTAAAAAATAACCTAGTGAATTATTTCAAGTTTATATATCACTCAAGAGTATCCCAAAAGAAACACATTTCAAAGCAATTTCACTTGGAAGCTCCCTTGGGCCTATCTACAGGTGTTCACAGCTGTACTAGAGCCATCAAGGATAAAGCAGAACTGCTTTTTACAGATAATTTACTTAGGAGAGGGGCTATTTAATTATGACAGACCTGGAATTAAGACCAACATCCTGCAACAGGCTTAATGCCAGCAGACAGTGCTCTTCCAGCTGAACTCCAGATCAAGATATCAACTCCCTCTTTCCCTAAAAGCAGCTCAAAGTCTGAGCATCTCTGTTGTGAACAGAATACTTCCTATAGACTGCAGGTAACAAACAAGGAGCCTGCAAGGCAGCCATGTTCTGTGGCCCTCACGCACAGCACTGTCATTCATCTCACAGGCCACTGATCACCATCCTAAGCATCTCCTACATGTTTTCTTTGCTTTTGAAACAGCGGGTACCAAATCAACCTTTCACTTTCAATTATATTCACTGTAGCTTGACAAAGAGACCTTCAATGAAGAAAAGTGGGATTTTTTTCAGAAGAACAATCTTTTGGTTTAGCAGGATGCAGTACAGAGTCATTACACCTCTGCCCAAAATCTTCTGTGTATCATTTGTTATCTTTGCAAGTGTATCAAAGGGTGATTTTGGCAGAGATTATGATTTTTCCCCTCCTTAGAAGTTGGATCCAGCTGTGATTTTGCCTTCTGAAACAGTCATCCTTGACTTTGAAGTGACCCTTTGTTCTGGGCTGGTTCCACTCCCAACCTCACTTGAAAAGATAGGCTTTTTTTTTTTTTGAATGCACAGTCAGTATTCCTGCGGCATAATGAAGTCCTAATAACATAAAAAAAATATATATTATTCCAGAAATGTTCTTAGATGGTACCTAACTGCCTTCAAGCTGAGGAAACTTGAATCTGAATGAATATAGATTAGTTTTGTTCTGCACACATTTAGCTCTCACCCCTGCCTTAGCTCTGGTTTCTCCAATTAGAAACACTGAGCTGCAAGTCCCAGCCACTCAGATCCTGGGTAGAAAATGGCTTCATCCCAAGGCTTTGGGTATCTCCATGTTTTGGCTGGAGCAGAGGTCTTTGGGAGTGGTGGGAAGCAAGGACACACCCAGGCAGCCTAGCAGGGTGGACCCCAAGCCAGGGGCCACATCCTTGGGTGAATCCTGTCCCAATAAAGCCAGGGGCAAAGCTCCCACCAACTTCAATAGTCCAACTGCTACTGGTGTTTTATTTACAGCGCATTTTATGTTTATTACTTTTGTTCCCTGTCCAACTTTTTATGTCTTGATTCTATTGTATTTTCAAATAAAATAAGATATTCTTCCTCCTTTTATCTAATGGTTAACATACCTATTATGTCAGGTTCATAGATTTCCTTCCCCATTCCTCCAAACAAACCCATAAGAAAATAAGCAATCTGCCATGTGGTTGACAGCAAAAAGTAAACCATAATAAACATCTGTCCAGCTAAACATAAAACACCATGTGTAAAAATAAGCGGACAGGGCACCATTTTACATAAGCAATACTATCACTTCCTCAACAATTACAACTTCTGAAACGCCATTCCTTATCTATTTCAAAGCATTGCTGTTCCTGAGAATTTTCTTCTCCAATTTGCAGAAAAGCATAAAACTAGAACTGATTAAGCAGAACAAGGACTTTCCTACTAAAGAAAGAAAATCTAAGCCTAACCTTGCAGCATGTCCAACAAAGTCCCCAGATATCTCCTTGGAGGCCAAGTGAGCTGAAATCCTCACATTGTCCCACATATGCTTAAATCCATTTTGAAACATATGGAAATGTCTACTGCCTTCTCTCACAGCAAAGTCATGTCCTGTGGACAATCTGACATTTCTTGCAGACCAAAAGGATGCGGAGGAAAAATAGCTGTTTAATATAGCTACATATTAATATAAATAAGCTATATATTTAGCCATATAGCTGTTTAATCACTGCAACAAGTCTGCAGAACAAAGAGCTTGTGAAACAAAGTGCTTGGGCTTGCACCATGCTGGTATATTTGACAACGTGGAAGGGTTTTCACCCTGTATTTTTTGTTCAAACATGGTCCCCGAACAAGCATGTAGTGATGATGCCAACCAGTTGATCAACGCACAGGTAACAAACCCCCTCGGGAGGCCTTTTCAAAAGGCTGATTTTGCTGCTTCCATTCCCAAGGCAGCATCATTCACACAGAAGTCCTACAGAGGAAAAGAAGTCAATTCCTACTACTGCTGTTAGCATTATAGGTATTTTGGGGGTGTCAGATTTGACTGCAGACTTCTAAATGCAAAAGGTCATAAAGTAAGGGACTAAATTAGAACTCTTGAATGTTTTCTGAAGCATCATTGAGAAAATCAAGTAATCAAGGCACATCAGCCCTGGGTGTGATCCATTCCAGCATAAAGCAAGAATTGCATCAGATACGTCCTTCCAAAACATCTTGCCTTGAAAAACTCCAATGTTTTATGTTACTCTGCAATAAGCAACAGAGCACAGTCAAGATGGCTACAGAAGATTCTGAGCTTTCCCAACATATATTTCAGCACCTATCTCCAGACTTTTAGAAACAGAAGCAAAGACTGTGGCATCAGACCCTAAGTTGCATCTGGCTGTGTCCCTGAAGCAGCTGCAAGTGTCCCCATCAGCTGTGCTGGAGAAGGCAGGCAGTTCAGAGAAGACATGCTTGGGACAAATGCTGAGGACCGACTCAGAGACTTTGACTGTAGCCATTTGCAAATGCAGCCACCAGCAAAGAGGCCAAAGAGGAAAGCAAAGGCATGACCAAGCATTATGCAAAGCTGGAAGTTATCCCACTACAGCAGCAGCAATGGCAAGGAGTCCAAGCCAAAAGTCACCGAGTAGCTGCAATTCTTTGCATTTGTTTCATGGTGTGTGAAGAGATGTTGTCCTGCTAAAGTATTTTAACCAGAAAAGGAAAGTATTGTCTATGTGCTGCTAAATTGTTCCCTTATTATCATTATTTTTTTTAATATGTGTGCAAATGTCTGCATACACCTTAATATCTATTAATCTAGATTACATTTGACTGCATATACTTATGTATATATAGACATTAATGCTAAATTCATTCCCAATTTTGTCATTAAAAACTAAGATCAGCCACTAGCAAGGCATTTGCTACTCAAAGGAAGGGAGCCAGGCAGTTAAATACAAACAACACATTCAACAAAGATACGGGCACAAACAGGTGTGGGTGTACAGTGTACACAAAACCCAATCTTATTCATCTGTTTAAAGGCACACTCCCTCTGAAGGGGATCATATTACTCTTCTTTGTTGAGCAGATCCTTTAACACCACAAGGGAGGTGCTGCTGGGAGACCAGCCTGCTGTCACCGACAGCTGGGCACACTGCAGGTTTCTGTTCATCAACCTCCTGAGTATTAGGAACATTTTCAAAGCAGCAATGCCTTCTCCTCTGCAGGTGTCTCATAGACCTGAAGGATTTTATTCCATTGGAAAAGGTTCAGTGAGGTGCTCTTTATAATCCCCATACCACCCACTGACCAGCAATCAATTGCTGAAAGCTGACCACCAAGTCCCACTGGACATGAAGAAGGTACTCAATTACTGCCACAGGAGAACATCAGGGTGCTGCAGCTCACCCAACTGCTTTCCAAACTGTCATGGCTACTGACTGAACCAAGGTCAGAAAATCCTCTCATCCCAGGACAACGTCCAAGATGGCAAAGACCATCATTTTCCACAAGTTCAGATAGGAATTTTCAACTTCCCCAAAATTTCAAAGCAGGCAAACTTCAATGTTTTGTCTCAATACCTGCAGAAAAGTCAATCTGGGTTATTTGTGATGATACATAAAATCCATTTTGAAATGAGCAGCATTTTTTGACCAAAGTGAAGGAGGGAGGTTCCTGCTGTGGAAGTCATGAGAAGAGTACTTCAAACACTCAGAATTCAAGCTTCAAAATCTCCAAAATGGAAGTTGTGATGCCCTTTCTTCTGCACAAAGCTCCAGCTGTGATTATCATCAAATGTGGCACACAGTAAGTCAACTGAACAGGGAAAAAGTTGGATAGACACTAATTCCCCTACTGCACAAACACACATCATATCATGCCTAATTTGCAATTTGATGTTACAATCACTTTCCAACTGCAGGCACAACAAAAGGTTGGGACAGGGTACAATATCAGATCTCCACCACCCAAGTGTTGCAAAAACACATTAGAGAAATACCTTTAAGACTCCAACTGGATACAGTGCACCCTGCCTCAAAACAGGGAAAACAGGTGCAGCCAGACAACATGTTTGTTTTGGCCGGGTTAAATCATGAAACCAGATCTTCCTCTCCCTACCCTAGTGCCTATCATCCCATAGCTGTACCAGAGTAACCACCTGGGGAATCATGGTGATAACCACCACCACTGAAACAAAATCCAACTCTGTGACTACAGCTGACCGAATGGCAGGCCACCACAAACAGCAGCCAGGGCAGAGGAGAGGGATGTGACAATTTCTAGGATAGACTCCCATCTGAGAAGCATCATCCAGTGAGAGGTGCCTGCAGTTCCCCCAGCCCTTTTAGCCCATACCTCAAATTTCAACTGGTGAGGATCCTATCAACTCAAAACAGCACCCAGATGTTTTGAGGACAGCAGCACATTTGCCATCCACAGCTCCTCAGAGATAAAAAAGTTAAGAAAATGTCTTCCTCCCTAGCCATTAAAGGGCATCACACCTCTCTAATTACATGAATCACTATTTTCTGATGAAAAAACATCTAATTGAAAAGTCTCCCACCAGCTCTAGTACAGTCTCCTCAAACAGCTCCTCAGCATGACTTCAAATTACACCTTGCAAGAAAATTGCTTGATTTAACTCCCTCAATTTGTCATAACACCAAAGGGGATCTCCACTGATAATTAAACTTCCCAAATGAAAGCTGGAGATAGACTGGCAGGGATTCACTTGGAACAACCCATCGTTCATAATCTGCCAGGGACTCAGCCTTGGTATTGAGCAGAAAACAAATAATGCTCTGGGAAACAATATTAAATAAGTGAGCTTCTGTCTCCTTAAACCCAGATAAAATGAAGACAGATCATTGGCTTTTTGCTTAGCCAAAAGCCCTGGCCATGCCATTCAGCATAAACTAGCTGTGGTCCTTGGAAGAAGGTGGGAAATGTCCCGTGGGGGATAAGGAAATAAGTCAGACAGCAACAGAAGTTGGTTTGTTATTAAAACAATAGTGGGGAAACAAACAAAACCTTAAGAGCCCCAACCTTCACGCAGAACAAAAAGTATCCTGCACAGACATGGGACACATCCAATCAGACCGACAGAAGAAAGGACGGAGAAGACTTCCCCAAACACCATTATTTCACCAGGACAAAGGGCACAGCCAAGTTGGGACTTTCACATGCAGACAAGGGGAAGATCAAAGCAGGTATGAAAAACTGGATTTTGCTACATCCCTGAGCAGCGGGGAGCGGGTGGAGGCCAACATGTAGGTCATGGAGAGTAGTAGCAGCTCCAGCTGCAGGCAGGACCATGAGGCAGCTGCAGACCCTGGTCACCCTTGCCAAGCGACCCGTGAGCACCCTGTGACTGATGGGCTGGACCACGGACCTGTGGCAACCCCTGGGGATCAGCATGTCTGCAGATCGGATGCTTCTCAAACAGGCACACTCCAAGGACTGCTGCACTAATTAAAAAACTCTCCCAATTAAAAAAAATGCTGTTGCAATTATAAACTTCCTCCATTGCCATAAAGGGTACTGAATTGAAGCAAAAGATCTCTTTCCTTTGCTGGGAAAGCAGGAGTGTTGTTTCTGTGAATGAGATGGAAGACTTTGAATAGCTTTTCAGAGGAAACACTGTAGCAAAACTCAACAGGAACTGCTCACATAAGGGAGAACTCGGCCTGTGCTGGACACATACTCATTCAGGGAGGAAGTGGAACAGAAATTTTATGTGGGGCTCCTTGTCTTATGCAGGAGATTGCAGGCTTCTGAGAAAGATTTTGCTATCCCTGGGTAACTGTGTATGCAAATTAAGCATTCAGAGTCAGGATGGATGGGGCTTTGAATAACCCCAGGGCAGGTGGATTGGACTGCATGAAACTTCAAAAGTTCCTTCCAATCCAAACCATTCTAGGATTCTACGAAAATTCAAAATATGCAACATCACTCCTTTAGGCTTCTGCAATCAAAACAAAGTCATTAGCAAAGTAATTAGAATACATTTTTGTTAATTTAGGAGGTTTTCCACTGATTTGCAGGCTATTCAAGGGCTTGCCCCATGCAGAATTCCAAGCGAGACCTGCCAGCCCTGCACCCTGGTGTGGCTGTTGGAGAGAGACTCAACACAGTGGAATAATTAAGAAAAACTTCCCTTTTCTGAAGAAACTGAAGTCTATTTCTCATTGAACACACCAGCTGAATTAAAAAAATATATTACAACCTCTGAGGGCACGTGCATGACAACAGATCTAATACTAAAGCTTTTTGCGAGTAGTATTTCACAGTGAGGTAGGTGTTTTTTGCTTTGGGTAAATACTCTTTTCTTAGGCATACGTTCACCATCCAGCTCTCCAGGACAGGAGAGCTGTTGTTTAAGCAGAGTCTTGCCTCCACCTAACCCCAACATTCATGGCTGCAAGGCTGCCGATAGGGAAGGACTGGGGAAAAGGGGCATCCAAACACATCCCATTTCATATTTATCTCAGAACTTCTATCTAAAGTATGTCAAAAGAGTTCCTGTTCCTTTTTCGGATCAAAGCAAAACTTGCTGAAGTTTGTGGGATTTTAAGGGTTTTTTCCCCCTCAAAAAGCAAAGATGACACTGAGCAGCCAAACTGTGAGCCAGATCACAAGGCACATATTTCACATCTGACTGCTGTCAATGTCACACAGAAGGATCCTGCACCATCTCAACACAGGGCTCCACACTGGCCAGCCCCAAGAGGGGTTCGGTCAGAAAGCTGCTGGATGTGATAGCTGAAGGAGCAGTGACAGCAGAAACAATACAGTCGTATCAGGAGGTAAGAAGTGCAAACAGTTGGCAGACTTGGCCTGAACCTACTAGCCACGAGGCCACTGCAAAATACCATGCAGACTCAGCTCCCTGGTTTGCACAAAGAGAAGCATTACCTTGTAGACACCCTTACAGTATTTTGCTGTCTGTGTGGCAGAAAACCAGGTCTTGCGACCCACATCTCTCCATGAAGAAAGCTTGTTCAGGCCCCCTTGGAAGCACAAGACATCTTAGAGAAGTAATTAACTCCCATGACCAAAAAAAACAGATATGTCATCTACTTTTTATTCAACCCCATCAGTGTAGTAGTTATGCAATCTGTAGGCTAAAATCTTACTCAGTTTTCTGAGTGTATTGGAATTGCCACCAGTACCTCCTTGCCCTTCATGCAGAAGCCTGGTCTGCCCCAAAAAATGCTCCTGCAACCCAGTGACAGAGGTAAGTGAAGCCACCCAGCACACAGTCCTGTCAAGGGAAGTTATACTGTTACCCTTAAAAATAATTGTGTCCCTATCAGCAAAATACAGTGTTTGGAGTAAGTATACACTTTTTATTAGGAGAAAAATGACTATCACCCAGTCTGTTCAACTTTTTAAAACATTATTATATTTTTCCACATCATCATTCTGGCATCAAAGGAAATCATTCCTAATTATGTTTATGGGACTGGGGGAATACACAGAGAGACCTAGATATGACAGTCTTGTAGAAGTATGGTGAAATGTATAATGCAACACCTCTCAGAACACATACAGTGCCATCTCTCCCCATGTCACTTACCTAGAACAAGAAACTTTGAAGTATAATAAGTTCTGCTGCTGCAAGGTGCTTTAAGTGACAGCAAGAAGAAAACAAACAATTGGCTGTAAATATTCTGCTTAGCTCCCCTGTGCTGGGACTTGCAAAAGAAAATAGATGTTTTAGAGAAAGCAAGAGAAACAAATGATAATTACCATTTTGCCCCCAAGGGTCTGAACAGGAGCATGGAAGGCAAAGCACTGCTGTTGTGTTTTTGATGGTGCCCTACACCATGCTGTTCTGCACTCCAGGTTATTTCCTTCGAAGGAAAAAACAGGTTCAAAAGTGCTCCAACATCTGTGACGGTTTGTCTGGAGCAGCCAAAGCACAACAGTGTTGGATCTAATAACTAAAAATGGGATGGGGTGATCGAGAGGCGTTCCACGAGTTTTTTATTTCATTATCAGTCTTAGTGAAGGCAGAGACATAAAAGATGGTAAAACTCATGCTATAACAACAGAAGCCAAAGTTCTCTTTGTTACAAGGCCTTTTAAAAGTTTTTTAGCCAATAGGCTAATGCTAAAAGCTTACGAACGTCTATTTAAGCCAATCAATAAACACTACACGTACACCTTACAGCATACAATAGTTGCTTGTTTTATATTTTTTGCAGCTCAGAAACTTTGTATGCTCCAAGTATTTCAAAGCCTAAAACTCAACTCTGTTTCAAACCTCTATGTAAGCTTACTGCAACACTGTAAAAGTCCTCTGCTTTTTCAGTTCCCACACAACAGTAAGGCTTCATCGCTTGTATAACATTTTTTTGGGGATCATCCTTGTGTTTCTTCATGTGCCAACCAGGTTATGAAGGGTAGGACTCCTCTTGACTAGCTTCAGCCCACTCCAAAATATTTTCTAGAGAAACACCACACTATCTGCTTTGCTAGCTGAAACTTCAATGATATAACCTACCTGCTAACTCACATTAGCAAAGACCTACCAATGAAGCAGCCTGTCCTTCCAGCCTCACTTGAGGTGACACAAATCTGAGGAGAGCTCTCTTAAATAAAGGGAAAGAAGAAGAAAAAAGAGGGAGTGACCAATCTTTGAACAATACACCTTGGAACTGGTTTCTCCAGTAACTGGTTAAAGAGTTACTAGCTTCGCCTTCTCTGAGCTAATTCCCTCCGTTTGGAAAGAACACCTTTGGAAAGAACACCGCAATACACTCCACGAGGAGGCAAGAGCATATTGCGTGTCACCCACACTCACTGAACTGCCTAAATTAGAAGCATAGTAGGCCTCAGGTTTCTGTTACAGCCCACTTCAAAACAAGAAGTGCCTTCTGAACACACCTCCTTGCTGTTAAGCACAGCCCTATAAGCAGCAAGGCTCCAAATTTTACGAATACCACCAAAGTGGCATAAGTCGGGACTAAACACCCAGTAGTTCCCCTGCCCAAGAAAGGGCTTTATTTCAAAGCTAATGTGACCATCTAAAGCATGCACGCGATGGAGCACAGTCAAGGTGCTATCAGATTGCTCACAGCAACCCTACCAGATTGCTCAAAATGCAAGATACGTGAAATACTTGAATGCAAAGTAACTTTCAAAGCTTGTAGCAATGCACGAGCTTGCTCCTGCTTTGTACAAGGGTCAGCACTTGCAGCCTGTGCCATTACACAGTCTTTTGCATTATATGGAAAGCTTGTCCAAAAACCATGTCAGATGGCCACCAAAGGCAACAGAAGTCCATAGAGTACCTGACCAGAAAGATAAATTTCTGCCTGTTCTTTCCAAGTTTTCATTGTATTTGCCTCTAACTTAGAGACAGCACACAGTCAAGCATCAGCGAGTGAACAAATGGCTTCAAGAGACATGGTTGTGCCGCTGCAGAGGGACTTCACCATGCAGGTGTTGCTCAAGCAAAAAGTAACATTTGCAAATGTGGCAAAACCACTGGGCTGAGTCAGCCAACGCATGGTGTAACAACCTCAGCTCTTTCGCCCAGATCTGCAGCCTCCATAGAGCTGCAACTGCCTTTCTGCCACGAGTCTATACAGCACCTACAAAAACACCACCTTGCTCCAAAACTAAGGTTTCTAGCAGCCGACAACAGAACTAACTAGCAATTCCCTATGTAGTCTCAATCCTCCTCCCCAGCCTTAGCTACATACAGATTTCCTCTTAAGGATTTTTAGTGGGTTCCCCTTGCTCCACCGCATCCGCCACTCACATTCACATACATATATGCAAAAAAAGATGAGACCCATCTGTTAACCAAGACAGCGGCCTGCAAAACGCTGAGAAACCAAATGGAGATAATTCCCTGTCCTGCTCACAAGAGCAGGTTCGGGAGCAGCAGACCGCAAGACCCTACGGGCGATACCGGCATTCTCGGCAAATTCTCAGTCTCTTTTGCACTTGGACGAAGGAAGCAAAAAAAAAGGGATATTAGCTCAGGAATGGGCCCACACGGATGCATGCTGCCCTGGCCTTCATCCCTGGCACAGGGCAGGCAGTTCCACGGAGGCAGTTCCACGGAGGCACACAGGGCCAGGCCAAGGCCCTCTCCGCCGGCATCCCAGGGGCGGCAGAGGGCCCGAGGAGGTGCCGGCAGCCCGGGCTGGGGGTCAGGGAGGGCTCCGGCACGGACGCGCCCGCAGGGCCCGCAGGGGCGGCAGCGCCGCGCCCGCTGCACCGCGGAAAACGGACGCACCGCGTGCGACCCCCGCCCGCCCCGACCCGCACTCACCCAGCCTGCGGGCCCGGGTAAGCGGCGAGGCAGCGCAGCGCCAACCCCCGCTCCCGGCCGCCGCTTTAGATCTGCGCGGGCCCGCCCAAAGAAGGGGAGGCGCCGTGCGAACAGCCCCCCACGTGGTGGTAGACGGGCAGGGGGAGAGGGTGGGCCCCGGAAATCATCGGCCGCAGGTGGGCACGGAGGAGAATCACAGAATGTTAAGGGTTGGAAACCTTAGTACAGTGCTTATTTTGATATTTAATCATAAAGAAATCCATCTACTTGGTGGAATCCTGAAAAAAATGCTGGTAGGAACCACATTCATTAAAGAAAAGTGTAAGGAGATGTTGTTCTTTTCCAGGATAAAGGTAGAGCAGTAGACCAATCCTTCAGTGATTAAGAGGCAACGGCATAAACGCTAAAGAAAGAAAGAAATTAATGTCAATTACAACTGCACCATGCTCTTAACAGTTACCCACTGGAGAGGCTGTAGGACATTTAGGGAGTAAGCAGTCACAAAAACCCCTAAAACAATATTTCACTGCTGTGTTTCTTCATCACCTGCTCCATGTGAGATCAACAACAATACCTGTCATATTGCCATCTGCTTCTGCCTGTCACTGCCGTAAGAGCCCTGGTTCATCTCCTGTGTTATTAATAGATGTGGTTGCATAAATAAGGCGAGTGGTGGTCTGAGACAATGGCTCCTAAAATTGTTCTTGGGAAAAAAAAAAACTCTTTTATGCCAAGCTGAAGCACCCAAGAACACCATTACCAATTAATAAGAAAAAAATCCCAAGCAAACAGTTATTCTGAAATTTCTCTTTTTTTGCTAGAACTAAACTCTGTGTTCAAAAATCATTAGTCGCAGCTTAATCCTTCCTTGTTCTTTAATTAAGCAGCTGGTCAGCCTGTCCTAGTTCATTTTAATCTGTGGAACTCATCCATACCAACTTTGAGATACCCAGTATCTCAAATAATCCTTAGACACAAGAGATGTTAGCACAAGCCTGTGGCCATTCCCTGTTTACATACAAGTACCCTATTTTGGAGAGTAAGAGGATGTAACAGTGTGGGCATTAACCCATTTTCTGTCTTCAGCAAGCTTAGTAGACTAATAAAAAAGCAGTCAATACAGCTGCTTGTGGAACAGTGCTCAGGGACATGCCTCTGTTTAACTACCAAGCACCGATGTGGGCTGGATGTGCGAAATGAGTACTGCCTCGTCTACCACAAGACCATGATAGATAAGGCAGGGAGGATGGCAGAGCTGTTTTTGAACGGGAAGCAGTTCAATGTTTCCTGCAAAATTTATCGAGCCAAATGTGAAGATGTAACAAAATGTGTAAATGGAGAAATGCAGCAGTTGTCTACCAGTTTAACAAAAGAACAGTAATCCGGTGGTTAATGACCTCTAACGGTACATGACTGAGGTCATCCAAGATGTCCCAACAACATCTGAGTCATTCGTATCATCCCAGTCTCAGAAGCTAGACTTGCATTACTAAAGAAGGTAGGCTTGTTCTCTCTCTTTGAGGGCATGTGGCACAGCACAGCTTACATCCATACAGCAAAACCCTCTTCTTCTCCAAAACAACTCCATAGCTGGGTGACCACCTCCAAACTGCTCACTGGGAAGAACAATCTGATGCTATCCCATGAACTGTGCATAGGCATTTCCTGGGAGAGGGCTGTTTTGCTTAGGCCATACCTGTGGCAGGAATTGTTTAACACCATGGGCACTTGAGGACTGGTACACCATCCTGAGCCCTCACCATCCTTTATTTGCTGATATAGGTGTAGCCAGGGAGGCTGGAGCTTTGCTGTGAGCCTAGAACCAGACAAGACAGTTTTGGACAGGTCGCTTTGGCATTTCCTCATAAGCAGCTCAGATACGACACTAGTTGTTGTAGATTTTAGCCCCCAGAATGTGACTTTCTTTCATTTACTAGCCAGAAGAATAAGACATCTTCCTCAGCATTGTACATTTTGTTCCCAGAGCTAAATTAACTTCCTGGCATTACAAGCCTGTGTACCCCCCAAGGTCTGGCCCTTGATGATCCAAAGTGTGATCCAAATACTGTGTTTGATCTCAGCCTCCTACTCTGTACACAGCAGCCCCACTTCCTCCTTTTTAAATTTTGTTTCTATTAATACAGTTAACAAACCCTTCCGCATTCATCTTCACAGATCTTTGCAAGGTCGAACTCAGCTTGACTCTTGAAACTATCAACGCTCTGATCCAATCTTTTTTTACTGTAACTAGTTCTTCTATAATATGTTCACTACCAAAACTACATCCCATGTACATGCCCTTTTGCTTGTGGAGATACACAAGTGTAATGCCACATCCCTTTATTCTTGAGTTTGCAACTGTGACTCACACTGAGCTGTTGCCCACTATGAACCCCAGATCCCTCTCTGCAGGGCCGCTCTCCAGCCACTCCTCTACTAGTTCATACCTGTGTCTGGCATTACTTCGTCCCAGGTGCACAATCAGGCATATGGACTTGTTACACTTCATGCTATAAATCATAGCCCAGTGTTCCAAGCTGTGTAGATCCCTCTGTAAAGCCCCCTGCTCCTCACAAAAGCACCTCCCAGTCTGGTATCACCAGCAAACACAGTAATGGTGCACTGCACTCCTGCATCCAGATCGTTGGGAAGTACAGGAACAGGACTGGCCCTAGCACTGATCCCTGAGGGGCACCACTGGGGACTGGTCACCAGCTGGATGTAGCCCCCTTCACTTAACAACCCCCTGAGCTCTGCCCTTCAGCCAGCACATCATGATGGTTTTATGTGCCATATTTTTCTATACTCAAATCTTGTTTCTGCGGTCCTTTTACATTGCTCACATACACCCTTTGCACCCTCTTCACACGATGGATCAAGTTGGAAGGGACCACAGTAGGACATCTGGTCCAAGCTCTCTGCTCAAGCAGGGTCATCCTCGAGCACATGGCACAGGACTACAACCAAATAGTGTTTGAATATTCTCCAATGAGAATATTTTTTCTGCTTTTTTTTTTTTTTTTTTTTTCCCAGCTTAGTCCTTGCAGTAATCGAGAGGTTTTGTTATTTCTGCCTTCCTACCTGAATGAGAGACAGTCTCTTCTTTAGCAAGACCAAACTGTGATGCTCGGGCTCCACGTGCATCTTCGGTACGGCAGGAACTGGCAGGCTTGCATCATTTCCAGTCCCTCTTGATAACCCAGGCAACCCATGATAGTCAAATTCTCAGTTCTTGCTCTGCGACTGGTCTTGGTGATGGGTTTTGGGCACATGGGCAAGGTCCGGGGGAAAAAGCCAGGCAAGTCACGCCACAAGCGAGCAGGCTGTGCCTGCGACCACCACCGCTAAGCACAGTGTAAATGATTACACTGAACCATGCTGGGATGCAAGGGCGTGTTCACACCTTGAATGCCCAGGAGTCGCTGCGGGAGGAGCAGCCTGCCGCCCGGGGCCCATCCCGGGCCCATCCCGGGCGCACCCCGGGCCCATCCCGGGGCCCATCCCGGGCCCATCCCGGGCGCACCCCGGGCCGCGGCGGAGCCGGCGGAGGCGGCCCCGGGCCCAGGCGCCGTGCTGCGGCGCCCCCGTGCGGGCGGCGGGGGCGTTGCCGCCCGCCTCCCGCTCCCGTTCCCGTCCCGCGGCGGGATCGGCGGGGGGTGCCC
>VYZR01010436.1:0-13784 GCA_013400675.1 Oxylabes madagascariensis | reverse complement strand
AATCTCTTCTGGCACACCCTGCCAAGTTGGTAGGCAATTATATGTACCAAAGAGGTCCACACAGCCAGAATCAGTATCCAGGACACCAGCATGGTTTGAGATGGTGTCCATACAGGAAGACATCTGTTGGGTTAAAACCTTTAAAATAGTGCTGCTGAGCTGTAATTTAAGTGAAGAACTAGCCATGACAGAGGCTTAATGAGAATCCCCACTCAAGGTGAGGAGCTAAAGGCAAGTCATGGCTGGCCAGCAGGCCTCATGCAGCTCCAGTTGCTGCAGAAGAGCTGCCTTACAGCACACAGCCCCATTCAGAGCTGCAATGTGGTGTTTTGTTGTCACAGGACTTAAATCACTGACACCAATGCAAACAGACATGCCCAGCAGTTTCAGCGACACTCAGATTCTCTGCTCTGCTCCTGCCTCCACTTCTCACATAGAGGACTCAGTAAAAACTAGAGGAACTATCCTTTCTTTGTAGGTTATTTCCTGTGGAAGCCTATCTTATATTCCTCGAAATTAACTCTGCAAAATAAAGCTCAGGAAATGTGATGGACCATGGCATGGTCCCAGCTGGTGAGTGGGTTGTGTGCCTCCTGGCTGGTGGGTGCATTCATGCTGGTGGCAGAGTCCTCTGGGTATGTCTGACAACTTGGAGATCAGGAAAATCTGGAACACAACCTTTAGCTAGGCTAACAGCCGGGCATGCACTTGACCAGGTAAACTTGGTGCCGAGAACATGCTAAAATGAATGGTATTTTGTGGGTATCACTCCCTCATGTCTGAGCTGCTCTCCAAACACCCACTAGCTGCATTTGAAGGTGCAACCTCAGATATTTATTCTTTGAGATTTCTTTTGCTTCTAAGACATTTGGAAAGACAATTAGCCACCCACTGTAATATTCATAAGCATGACCTTCACCACATTGTAGTGCATGGCTTTAATGTCTGGATGCTTTGTGATCATCTGACCAAAATGCCGTGACTGATTCTAAAAGCCAGACCCATCTGAATGCAAGCAGATGTGGATTCACAAGAGAAAGCATTCATTTCATATCCAGTACTCCCCCGGCAAGAGCCAGCTGAGGACAGCTACAGAGCATCACCATGGAGCTGAACTCTTACCTGAGTGTGACCAACTTATTGGAAAAAAAAAAGGTATCCCAAAATGGTTGGCACCTGGCAATCTTTGAACTGTGATACTTTGACTGAAGTGCAGAAAAGGAAGTGGTGGTGGGCATAGGAGGACTTATGTTACAAGACAATCATTAACTCTATTTAGAGCTCAACTCTTTCCTGCAGCAAAATGTGCCAATGCCATGACATTGAAAGAGGAGATCTTCCACTGAGAAAGAAAGATATGGTGAGACTGGGCTGATGGGATATGCCTCAGGAATGCTGTCCCACAGAGAGAAAAAACATCACCATAGGCTTCTGTGTAGCTCTCATAGCTAACCACGAGCAGTTCTTCCAGTCAGGTTGTCCCAACTTGCTCTCCCAGGGAGTGCAGTGAATCCAAATGCGAGGGATGAGGCAATTAGCTTGTGGTCTTGGCAGCCCAGGGGAAGACTCTTGCCACAGCAGGTGCCCTCTCAAGAAGCCCACTGCCTGAAGCCAGGGGCTGACTGCAGAACTGACTGTTGGCATATTAGGAGTGTGTTACCAGCCACAGATCAAAAGTTGGCTGAAACCTGCTCAGCAAAGCAGGCTGATGAAACACGATCAAAGGAGCTCTGCCCTTCAGGACACTGAATGAGTCTCAGCTAGGAATGCAGACAAAAGGTCACCCATTCTCCTGGAGAGCTGACAAAGATATACTTTCTGCTCATCCAAGAACTGTGCAGGCTGAAANCTTGCCTTGCCTTGCCTTGCCTTGCCTTGCCTTGCTTCCTTCCAGCCACCCTCCTGGGGTTATAAGAAACAGGACAAGACCAGATCCTGACCTATCTGCCCTCCTATCCCATGACCATATGGAGGGAAAACAGTGTTTTGCAGCAGCTCCCCTTCCCAATGTATTAATCACAGACAGGCTCATCTGCCTTTGTCACCATTCAGAATAGGGAAAATCCTTGGGTATTCCCCTCTTCATAATTGCAGTCAGTGGGAAAACATCCAACACAGATGTATCCACCTCCACACCAGACTTCAGCTTGAAAAGCAGATGCACTAGTAACTCCAGAGCCTTTCCTTGCAATGGTGGTCCTTGAAAAGCAGATATTCTCCTTCCTTGGGTATCCACTTATTGCAGTTTGCTTGGCAGGGACAGTACCCTATCCTGAATCTCTCCTGGCCGACTTGGTGTGAACAGCTTTCATGTCTATGCTTTTCTTTCTCATTTACTGACCACCTAGTTAGGAGCTCCTGTGCCCAGACAGTTGCTTTCCATGGTTTCCTCAAGAATGAAGGAGGCTTAGAACTCTTTTTTGTCCTGCATGCAAAAACAGGGCCAGGGCAAGGCTGACAAACAAAAAGAAAAAACTGGAGTCTGTTGTATTTTTTCTTCATCTGGCCAGTGACTCATTTGGCACTGCTGTCTCAACTCAAAATTAAAACTTAGATATGATCCAATTTGCAACCCATAGAAGGAGGCATTTTCCTCTCTCTGTTCCAGGACTCTCCCAGTACGCCACAAAGGGTTCAGCAGATAGAATGTTTTCTGTGCTGTGTATAATGAAATTATATTCACCACAGTTTCTACTGGGAGTTTTTGAACTCCAGGTTTATTTCTTAAACAGCCACCGAAGATTTTATTGCCAGAACAAACAATTAAAGAGAGAATGGAGAACCTTGTCTAATGGATACATGTATCTCAAAGGAGATAAAATGATAGGTTTTAGATAATTTTTTAGGGATTTTATCACAGAGATGATATGATCAATTATAGAGCCCATTTATATGAAGCAGAGGTTTTTAAAAGCTACACCTGCTTACCCATATCAGAAATTCCTTAAACTGCTCAAAAATAGAATAATCACCCATTAAAATAATTATAACTTAGAAATGAAGCATTAAAGAAAGGTAATAGAATGTGAGCTGTCAGCCTGTGCGATATATGTGTGATTGAACTCTCTGGATGGATCCATTTTCCAGTTACAATGAAGCTGTGCTAGGGGCTACCATTCTTAGACAGCCACTGATTTTAAAAGAACATCCAAATATAGCTCTATTATTCCATATCTTTTTCTAAAAAAATTTCTCAGCTAATTCACTAGTCTCCAGGGCAGTGATTCTACACAGGCTTCAGACTACTTGTACTTTGGAGAGTCCTGCCTGGTATTTTTGGTACATCAAAGCTTGAATTCTAAATTTGAGAGCAACTTGACAACATTAGGAAAGTAAATTAAGCACTTTGAGATGGGGAGTGGCTCTGTAGCAAGAACAAATATTCCTGCAGTCAGGAAGTCTTTCCCCTTAAGGAATTACATTCATAACCAGAATGCAAAATAAATCAGCTCATGAAAAAGTAGAGCAATCAGCTCATTCCCCAGCATACAGATAAATCCAGTCCCACAAACTATAGCTATGTCACCCAGCTACATTCTCCCTGTTTTAAGCAACTGTGTGTGAGGAAGGACAATCACTCACAAGAGCCAGGTACTGTCCTGGACCTCTCACAAGGGACCACTTATTTTGGAAGGCAATAAACTCTGGATGTTGCTAATCACGCTGATAAAGCCATTACTTTCAGGGAACATTTTCCGTAGTAAGAAGCCCAGAGTCCCATTCTAGGAACTGATATATTAAATAAGGTTCATGTCTTCACTTTCGTCAGTGATTAATGTAAGGAGGCTTTTTTAGGGCTCAGAACCAATCGTTTAGCCTCTCTTTAATATTTTAAACTCAGAGAAGAGTTCATTTTTCTCTTCAATGTTTTTTTTTCTCCTTAATGCTTAGGTAAACATAATGCATAGCAATATTCATGTACCAAAACCAGCTTGGCTTGTCAGCTCTCCTCAAAGCGTGTGTCTGTCAGAGACTTCGGCACAGGACCCCGTGCTCAATTACAGCTTCTGCCTTTCAGTTGTATTAATGAAGACATGACAGAGATAAGTGTCTCAATGCATCTTCCCATCCTTCTCCTCCTTTCTCATCAGCCACTCTCACCACAGGAATAGCTGCAAAATTGGTCAGAATTGTCCAGGTTATTCTCCTTCCTCTAAGTTTGCTGGAAAATACTTGTTGATTTGTAGAGTTTCACACAGGTCATATATATGCATTTCATAGCTCACATAATGCATTTCAACTGCAGTAGTGCCAAGGATCTGTTTGTACAAACCCTTTTGTGTGTGGAGCTGACATTGACACTGGTCAGCTGCAGAAAATTTAAAAACTCAGAACTTCATGAACTCCATACAGAAATAGAAGTGAATCTCCAAGAAAAGAAGAAAAAGCTCATTTTCAACAATTCCAAAAGAAACATTCCAGTATCTTGACTCAGTTGGAAAATAATTAAGGTAATCTGGAAATCAGATTCAAAATCTGGCAGGAAAGAAAGGCTCCCACTGCTAAGAGAAACAGGATGATGTTTCTGATGCTTGCAGGAGATGCTGATATATAACACTTATTCTGGTGTAATGGAGAACAACTAGATGGTTACTACGGTACTAAATTCTGTTTTAATAAATAAACCCTATATTTTCACTCATTTACAGCTCTGCCTGCTTTCTTTTTTTCTTTCCTTGCTTGTCATTGTCCCCTCATACCCATTCCAGACAGGTCTGCTGTAAATCCTTTTCATCACGCTGTCACATTTATTGACATTTCAAGGACATTTTGTTTGAAATGTTAAGATAAACATCACTTCGCCTGCCTTCCAGGAAGAAGCATCATTGACTGTCAGCATTTGAACAAATGTTGTCCCATCTCCAGCAGGACCCAAATACTGAGAAGCAACATCTGGAAACAGGAATATCAGAAAAACTTCTAAAGGCCCACACACAATTTGGGTTTGCCTGTGACACCACTTCATGGCAACAATTTACTCACAGCTTGATGCTGTAATTTAGCACAAGCTACCTCATTATTTTTTGCCTGGCTTGTCTGTAGTCTTACCCTTTTACCTGCAATTATGCTCATTCTTGGCATCCCTTGTTTTTTCTGCAGCATGCAGCTCTCCCCAGTTCCTCTTCTTCCATTGTTGTTCACATCACAAACTCACTGAGAAGATTGCATTCAAAAATTACTGCTTTTGTAAATGATCAGCGCCAGATCCTCCCCTGATGTTGTTCATAGTAGTCCTTGACAATTAACAGCTCAAGACCACTGAAGGTGTTGGAGGATACGGATTGCTGTTGTCAAGCCCGCAATGTTCTTTGAGATAGAGACTACACTGCCAATAGGTAAAAATATGTATCAATAGATAAAAAGATGGTGGTGACATCAATATAGAGTCTAAACAGCAAGGAGAAAAAAGAGAACCAGCCCTTGAACTATGAGACATACAGCAAAGAGAATAATCAAAGGTGACTTCTGGTAATGGAGTGTGTGATGTGGGACTTTGAAAGGTTTGGAGAAGATGGTAGAAACCAGATGGTAGAACAGGCCCTAAATCTTCATGGTCGGGTAGATGGAGAAGGCCAGTGCAGCTGTGTATGAGTGGAGGCCCGTGACAGGGGACAGCTGTGCTCCTCTGCACCTGCTCAGCACCAGGGCTTTGCTGCTGGACCCCAGCTGTGGCAGCAGGAGGTCCTACGTGAACGAATGGGTTTGTCACATGCTGCTTTCTCTATTCAAAGAATAGCATTTGCAAAACAGAAACATGATATGGCACAGAGTAAAAGCCCTTATTCAGTTTTGATCTGCTGGAACAGCAGTATTTGGCAACTGCAAACAAGAAAAGAACAAAAAAAGCCACTGTAGACTAACTAGATACCTGTGTCTCTAATTATTTCTCTGAAACAAAAAACAAAAAACAAAACAAAACAAAAAATAAAAAATCAACCCAAGTACAGGATCCAGATTTTCTTGATCTGCTCAAAAGTCATTTCCCTGATGATGGATTTTGCTTTCCCATCATATCCTCTTCTGTGTGAATCCTGTCCTTGTAACAGACCTATCACCAGCTGTCATGGATATCAGAAAGGAGTGAATCAAGAACTGTCATTGTTTCCTCGCTCTCTGTCACTCTTCCCTCAATTGCTTTGTTTCCTTTTATTGGTTTGAAAAAGAAAAATCACACAATCGATGATATGCCAACGTGAGATTTGCTTTGCTACCCAATTGCAATGAAATTGTGAAATCACAGTCTTCAACAATATGTCATTGATGGCCTTTGAAAGTGGGACAAAAAAGTCAATAAAGTCTCATTTCTTCAGAATGACTTCTCTGTTGTTTTTTCATATTTGCCCTGTGGGATGTTTGGCAATTTGTCTCACAAGCACACATAACCAAGTTGACTTATCACACAGAGTTCTTTAAAATAACACTGGAGGAATTCAAGGATTTTATTTAACACAATATTGTGAAGAAACACATCAGGGTTCTGTTTGCATTAGCTATAATTCCCTAATGTCCCAGTGGGTCTGTTCAGCTGGAGCTTGCAATTAAGCTTAAGTTGTTTATGCAATAATTAAGTTTTTAATCATGGATATCTTTTAGAGCTCTATTTGTGGAAAACCATTATTTAAGAATGAAGCTATGTCCAGATCAATGGTTGTCTTGGGTCAGATATATGTCTCAAAAAGTGACTAAGATGATACTGAGGTAATTTCTATTATACTAACAATTGTCACTGGTGCCTCTTGTGGAGTCTCCATTTGAGAGAGTAGTGAGCAATTCAAAGCCCTATTTTCCAGCATGCCCAGACCCTGCCTGCTTACATAGTCCATAAAGAGAAGCCATCAAAACACCCTAGGGAGGTGCCAGTAGACTGTGGTTGGAACACAGGCCCTGCTCCTCACAGTCTATACAGAGCCAACATTGGGAAGTCTGATGTCTAAACCACTTTTTTGGGTATCGATGTCAAAGGAAGCATCTGGGCAGGACACTTAAGGATTCAGCCATCTGTAATGTTAATGCTTAGCCCTTGGTAGAGCTGTTCACTGGACAAGTTTGTTCATAAATAACCATCCAGGTTGGTTTTTTTGCAGATTGTTTCATCTTTACTGCCTATTTAGAGCAGGATTTCAGCACCACAACCCTCTCCAGAGAGTGAAAACCCTCTCTGTTGGCCTCCAAAGTGACTCTGCATTGGCATGAGGTTGTGAGTCCTCAGCATCCTACACCTGGCGCAGCTCAGTCCTCGATTTGCACTTCCTACTGCAGTGGTGCTGGACACAACGTTTCCACAGCCAGTAAAGCAGTGATTCATGTGCCCCAGCAATCTCTGAGCACAAAAGCATGCCCCAGGCTTTTCATTTGGAAGGGAGCGGTGTTCCTGGGGACAGCTCTCCACGGCTTTGGCTCTAACTGCGCAGCAATATCACCTGGCCAAATCCTCAGCTCTTGCTCAGTCTCTCTTCTGGGCTTGTTTACCTTTACTAATAAATAAAGAGCAAATCAGAGACAACAAGGTAGAACAAAAACAGCCTCTGCCCTTTCTTTGAACAATGCTTGAAATTATAGTGACCTCGCCCTCACTTGAGGGCTTTCTGATGTTACCTTAATAAAAATAATCATCCTAATTGCTCGCTATAAGTATTACAGATTGACAGTAGTTGTGTCTTATAAATGAAGACATGAAAAAAAATAGATGAAGAAACTAGTCTTATAAAGAAAAAAATCTTAACATTAAATCCACATCACAGTAAGACAACATGAAGAATGTGGCTGTAGCATCAACATCAAACACCACAAGTTAGAAGTATTTTTTAGTACTAAAAGTTTCATCAGTTTCACAAGCCTTTTGGTCCTGTTTGTGCCCTGATCTCCCTTGATAAAGCCAATGTCTCAAAATGAAGGCTTTCAAAGTTCATGGGCCACCTTCATAGCACCTGAAGCTGGTTATGGTACCCGGAGCTATCCATATCCGGTGGAGAATATCCATTCCTCTGAGTGAAACACTAACAACGGGCAAAATTTTGTGATACGGCTCTTTCAAATGATTATTTTCTGCCAAAATCCTGATCATNAAAACTTCCTGGGATCAGCATACGCTGATGGAGTGGGCATTTCAAGCCTCATCAGGAGGCCTGAGAGTGGCTGTGAGCACTCTCCTCGTGCCTCAAGGGCAAGCACAGGAAGGCTGAAGAGGCTCTCTGCTCTGCAAACCAGTGCTGGCACAGAGCAGGCTGATAGCAGCTTGCCAGGGGTGCGCTTCAGCTGGGCGCTCACCAAGGGTCCCAGCGGGTACGGGGCCCCACTCCACCTGGGTGCAAAGGATGGCAACTTTATAAGCAGTGCCAGGTGATGAGGCACAGGAGAGACAAGGAGGTTTGTTTTGATGAGCCAGGAGTCCCATCAGTCCCACAGCTCTCAGTCTCCCTGGGAATTTCCACTAGGAAGTAGAAATAGGGCTTATTAGCCTTTGCCTTATTCATACATGTCTGAGTCCTGACTAGTTGCCTTGCTGCCGGTGACCACATGCATTGAGTGCATCTTGCAGGGCAGCCCCTCTCTGGGGCAAACTTTGTGAGTTCCTAGTTTCAAAGCACAGGTTTCAAGTTCACCCTGTTCTTGCTTCTTTCTGCAGTATGTCACTGCCAGAATGATCCAGCCATGTAACAATTAGAGGCCCCTATCTAAATTTCACCCATTGTGAAAATTTCAGGCTGCAACCTACCTTCAAGAATATATTCCTTTATATAACCAATGATGCTCTGATATGAGTCAGTCCGTGAATCACAGGAGATACACCTAAAAACCCAACTAGACCACGTTCTGTTCTGTATTGTTAAAGAATTATTTTCTGCCATATCAAATGACTCTATTCTTTCAGTTTGTTACTTTTGCCCTTCCCTCTCCCAATTACTTCCTTTTTTTCCCTGTAAGAGTTTTTTATTTGTCCCTGGCTGGAGACATATCCTGCCACAGGTTCACGTGCTGGTGCATTCCCCTTGTCACTCAACTCAGGAGTGTATGTGGGACCAGTGGGAACACTCTCAAAGGCTGGGATACTCTTGATTCTCATGAATGCTGCAGCAGTGCCTGGAAATGTTTGCCGTGACTATGTAAAAATTGCATACATGATACAAGTATGCTTTTAAGAACTGCAGTGTGGAATCCCAGATGGGGCTCTTGTGCAACCTCTTTCTCATCCTAAAGGGAGGCTTCATGCTGGAATATTTTGCTGCAAAGAACCTAAAGTGTGTCAAGGAGTAAAGTAGGAGTGCATCATCACACTGAGATGCACAAGGACTGCCTGTGCTGGGGGTCTGTGGGCCATGAAGGACATGTATCCTTGAGGGTGTGTGCCTGGGGCCGGATGGGTTGAGCCCATGAAAACACACATCTGGGACAGCAAACTCCTGGCCAGGGCAAGTGGCTCTGTTGCTTGTGACAGCAGAATATTTATTTTCCTGGTGGTAAGTATATTTTTTCCATGGAAAGCAACTCTCTGTGTGATGCCGAAGTGTGGAAACCAGATAGAGAAAAACAAAAAAAAGTAGGGATAGGAAAAACTTTCTCATGACTTTTTTATCCAGTGCTAAATCAATTTACATTCAGCCCTTTTCTGGCCAAGTTTTCAAGATGAACTGGCGCAATCATGCTGGGGAGGGAGAAAAACAGTTTTCCCACAAATGCTTCAACATCCGTCTTTCCATCCCTCAACAATTAACCTAACTGCAGAGTGGAGATCAGCTGCAGGAGGATATATCCTATTGATTTGGTAGATACAGGTGTCCAGGTAGAGAAGAACAGTTCACTCCTGCCTCGGCACAGGAGCCACCTGGCCATACTCCTGCCAGGGACAAGCCCAGATGGGACCAGGCTTATCTCATGCTGCAGCTGCACCAGGACTTTGCTTTTCCATTTTTGCAAACAATTTGCCCAAACCTGAGTTCATTTTTTCCTGCAGGTTTGGAGCAGGGCTTTCTCTCCTCAGCCTGGTGTCCCCTCCAGGGGCACAAGCACACTCCCGGCCTTCCTGATCACATTCAGCCAAGCTGCCAGCCCCGTTCTCCTTTCTCCTTGGACTGCTTTTGTAAGCAAAACACAAAGAAGCATGAGTCCTCTTCCCAAGCTGGATGAGCTCCCTGTCCCTCCTCACTCTGCTGAGCTGGTGCTTTTCCCGGGCTGTGGCTGCAGAGGGCAGAGGAGGGGGCAGATATTACTGGGCAACACTGGCTGTCTCTCATGTTTGCATCACGGTGTCCTGGGAAGCAGAGGGAAAACAGGGAGTGTTCAAGCCAGAAACTAAAACTAGTGAGAGTAACTAGCACTGTTCAGGAGCTGGAATTTTCATTTTCGTGGGGAATTCCCCAGTTTTGCAATGGGCTATTATTCTTTGCTGGATCAAAACCAGAAAGTTTTGGAATTTGCTATAAAACTAAACTTGGGAAAGACAAGTAGATCCTTTGAAACCTGTAATTTCAACAACTGACAGGGTTTTTTTGTATTAAATGAATTTCAGAACGTGTTGCCTCACAAAAGATTAAGCTGAGAATTTCACCATGCAAGCAGTTTTATCACTTCAGTGCAATGCTTCCTTCCTTGCTTCCAGGGTTTTATTAAGTCTTTTTCTCTAGAAGTTCTTAAAATTTTCCCTTAAAATGGTACTTTCTCCTGGAAAAAGGAATGATACATCCTTCTGTTTTACTACTGCTGACAAAGGTAAGCAATTGCAGCCATAAGTTTATCTCTGGCACTTCCTGAATCTTGAAAAACAGCCCTATGGAAATGAACCAGATGCTTTTTCCTTTCTCCTATGTTTTCTTGAGTGCCACCTGTCCTTGGAGGGGCTGGAGGTATGCCCTGATGGCACTTGGGAAGGGGACCAGCACCTGCCCAAGCTTCCCTCCTATCCCAAGGTCCTCACCAAAGAGAAAGAGGGAAGCACAGACAATCTGTTGAAAGTCTACAACAACTATTCAAGCTGGGACTGACTTAAAATTTGATGACTGTGGCAGCAGAAACAGAATTCAGGCTCTGAGCAGCTGCCTTTGACAGGCTGACAGCTTAATCTTGGAGAAGCAAGCCCTGATGGATCTATCAGCCAGACCAGCTCTGCATATGTACTTAGGCTACATGTTTTCAGTAAGAAAAATATGCAAACACTTTATCCATGTCCTTAGTTTTCCATAAATCATGATCGTCCTGCAGGAGGTTCTGCAAACCCAGGTGCTCATGCCACAGAGTGCACCTCACTAGTGGTGGGAAGGAAGGAGGTTCATGGCTTTGGGGTGTCTCCCCCAAGGCAATTGGTAGAATGAGATGTGCAGTCTGCATTGGCTTGTGAGGTGCTGCTTTCATTTAATGAATTTTAAATAACCATATTCTCACTTGATGCACTGCTTCCCATCCCAGTTTTGCCTGGTAGCTGCACCCAAAGGCATGGTCCCCCTCTGGTTTTGGTGGGCATGAGAACCAGTGCAGTGCGAGCCATCCTGCTGGAGAACGAGCACTCCTTCAACAATGTAGATCAAAGTTCTTGCTTTCTTTCTTAGCCATATTTGTCACTTCAACCAAGTCATTCCCATCTGAATTCCAGAAAGCTGAATATCCTGGCCTACATAAGGCACTTTTTAAATCTTTATGAGAAAAGCAATGGGATCGTTTCTTTGTACAGGTGCCTTTGTGTTTGTACTAACTGCTTTTCTTCATTTTAATTATCCGTTTAATATCCACTGCCCCTTTGCTGCCACCTGAAGTACACTTCAAAGCTCCAAAACATGAGCTAGGTGCATATAAATTTCAGCATAAATCAAAGCAAAGATGAACCTCGGAAAGCCATAAAAGAGCTTCATGGAGAATCTTCCTTAACTATCCCACTCACAGCAGGCAGCTGTGATGCCCCATGGTTCCTCCCTGGTAGCAAAAAAACTTTGGAAGTATGATGCTCTCTCCAAGGAGCCCCACTCCAAGGATTACAGTGGGATGTAGGTGCCTAGACAGTCTGAAGATTGTTATTTCACAGGTTTCAATAAAATATTCAAGCCTGTCCATGAACAGTGTCCACCAAACACACAAGGGACCCTGAGTGCACTCTGGTGTCTTGGCTGTGAGTAGAGCTGGAGGTGAGTGCTGGAGGAGAGTGTAATCCTCTCCCCAGGATATGGCAGTTCCTTCCAGTTCCCTACCAGCCCTCCCAGGGACCAGCAGCAGCTCCAACAGCAGGGTAAGATGTGCTCTTTGGATGGGTCAAACTTTAAACTCTTCTGTGAATTAGTTGAACCGAGAAAATGATGATGGCTTTCTATTTTGTTTTCCTAGTCCATTAGCTCAGTCGAGGTCTCCTTCTTCCCTGTTGGCCTTGGAGAAGCCTCCCTTGCCTTCAAACCATTTAGCTCAGTTTTGCTCTTCACTGTTTGCCTTGTGCTCAGCATTCTATTCCTAGCACTCCCATGTGCATTGCCATGTAAGGTATCTTTTAGGCGACGTTCCTGACATGCATCCAAGTCATCTCAGCTGTCTTTTCCAACACTTCAATAACAGGGCAGCTTCTCCTATTAGCTGTTTCCCTCATCACATCATCTTTTATTTTCTGCAGCTCCAGCCCAGCTGTCTTCTCCCTGTGGTCCCCATCCCTGAGTTGCTGCCGTTCTCATGCTCCACATCTTGACCCATTCAGTGAAGCCATCTTAAACACACTCATTCATGACTTTGGCAAAATGTTGGGAGTGCACTCCAGTCCTTGCAGCCTCTAGAATTGTTCCTCTCCTGGTGCCAGTTTCACAGCTCTAATCACTTCCAGTAGTTCTCCACCAGGTTTTTCAGCTTGTCCTCCCTTTCCACCTCACAATGCAATCTTTGTCTCTTCCTGTTGGTTTCCATTTGACATGATTTTCACCTGCCTTCTGAGCCTCTGTCCAAGCTTTCCAATCTTTCAGTCCCACCTTGTCCATTATTCCCTGCAGGCCTTTTTTCATCCGATACCAGGTCATCAAGAGAGCTGAGCTAGGAAAGTGGCAATGAATAATTTATCTGACGGGTGTAGCTCCTTTGTGTGCCATGGCATAGCCGTGAGCAGCTTGTGTTTCCCTGGACTGCTTCCAAGTCCTCACCCCATTTAAAAGTCTGTTAATCACCAAGAGTTTATTACTCACTCACAGGCTCATTCGGCCTGGGGGAAGCCAAACCCTGGCTCTCACCAAGTCCCACCAGCACCTGGGTCTTGCACCCAGGTCCAGCACTGGTGGCTGAGCAATTTTCCCTCTATAGGCACCTCACTGCTGCTTCCTTCCACTGGGAGAGGCATTTGAGAGATTGCCCTGGGGGTGGAAGATCTGCTTCCCACACACCTGTGGAGGCAGCATGGCCATTCCTCATCACTGAGCATGGAGAGCAATGTGGCTGATCTGGGTGAGCGTGTGTGGTAGCTGGCTCCCAGAGGGATTTGGGGAGAACATGGGGCCATGGGGCTGTTCGTGGCACACATCTGGGAGCCTCACCCAGCTCCCATCATGGGACAAACTCCTGATAGAGACTTCTCCATAAGGAGTTACAAGGGCTACCAGGTAATTTTAAAATCCAATTTCATCACCAGTTAAGTCAGAGAAAAGGTTGTCAGGAAGCTGAATGGCACAGGAAAATGTCTGACTCTCAGAAATGTCAAGGATTATTCGGGGAAACCTGTGTGCTGGCCACTTATTTCTGAGTAATCCTTGCAATGAAAAATGGATATATAAGCTGAGCCCAACCCTTCCTCCCCTTGTAACCTCAGTCACAACAGACTGACAGACAGACAGACA
>VYZR01010434.1:9026-15376 GCA_013400675.1 Oxylabes madagascariensis | reverse complement strand
ATGAGGGACAGATAGGACACAAGTACAGATGACACCCTATACTCTACCAGCTATCATTGTGCTTTTGTGTAAGAACATCCATTCAATGAATATACTGCAGAAGGAAAAACTTGCTGAAAAAAAGTTGAAGTTGATGAATGTCATTATAATGCCATAATGGTAAACTGGTACAATGATAATTATAGAGGAATCACCATGTATGTTTCCAGTTTTCTATTTTTAACATCTTGATCATGCTTTTATGAATATTGTTGAGATGCTGGGGTGTATGCAACCTCCCTTACTGGAACTGGGCAAATTGAGATGCCCATAATATCTAATTTGGCAAGAGCAGAGACACTACTAATAGTTTCCAAAATAAGTATTACATAACAGTTATGGAAGAAGACCAAGGAGAAGAGAAAATGCTATTTTATGTCAAACTCTGCATCTAGGGTTGTACTTTATACTCAAGTCACTACTTTATGAGACTTGCACTCTGAAGTCATAAACAGTAATTTGGTAATATTAAATTAAACAGTAAATTTGGTAATGTTAATGTTATCTTTTCAGTGTTAAGCTACGTCTACATGAAGTACTGTTGTTGGCTTATCTAAACAGAAATTAAGATAGAAATAAAGATTTTTAAAGCACTAGAGCTGTTCATTCCCTTTTTCCTGTTTCTCTATTCTACTATTCCTTAACTTTCCTTAATTTTTCTCATATCTTATTCTGAACTCCTCCCTCTCTGGGCTTATAAACTTCAAAAAAGTTCATGCTACATTATTGTTTGCATGTCTGAGCAAGGTGTCTCTCTCAGAAGCCCAGACTGTACAGTGTTAAGACTCTGCTAAGGGTAGCATGTTCCTGGGGAGAGTCAGGTCGTGGAAGGCAGAGTTCTCTGAATTGTAGCAAAACTGGCCTCTGAGGACCACACACATGCCAAAACAATAAGTTACTGCTGCTGTGGGCTGCAGTCTTGCAACTGGCAGAAATATGCAATGTGGTGTGGGATTATATATGTTTCAGTACATTCTAAGTTTTCAGCAGCCATCTGTAAACAGTGGGGTGAACGGGCTGCATTTCAGACACCAAGGCATCCAGGAATATTTCCTCACAGGACACTGCTCCTTCCATCCCATACTCCAGATGCTGCCATACGTGTGATACAATATCTTGTTGTGAGCATGCATCCATATTTTCAGCTTTTCTCATAAAGATTTCTCTAGCTATGCCACACCTACTGAATTTTCTTTTCCAGCTGAAAGCGCAGCACACAACAGGTTAGCTTGTGCAAGTCCGTTTTGCAGTTGAATCTTGCTGATATTGAGATATACTTTTTCCTATAAGGACAGCGTGGATGCTAAAATTAGGAGCTGAGTTGTATATATAATTTTTCAGAAAGAAATTAATTTTTTTCCAGGCATTACTACAATCTTGTGCTGCAAAAAAGAGCATTTTACATTATTATGAAGATCATGGCTATTCTGTGATTCTGATTTAAAATTTCCCAAAATGTCTAAGCAGTTTGGTAGACTATCATTTTGTTCATCTATAAGATTACCTGAGCAATATCAGAGAGCATCCAGTCAGGAAATGAAGAATAATCTTTGCCACTATTTTTGGATAACAAATAAGATATAAATTTTAATGTGAGATGAAAAGTATCTTGCATAACTGAGCTATCAAAAGAGATCAGTGATTTCTGCTCTAAATAAATACATGAAAAGAGGCAACAAACTGACATCACGAAAATGGTAAGCTTTGCACTAACCAAAAATTAACTCAAATTCAGAGAATACCCTTTTCAGGAAAAGTCTTAGGAATCCAGAAAGTTTCTGAGGTCACCATTTATTTCTATGCTATTCTTCCCTCTCGATATGTAGTGGACAAGGGTTTTGGCCTCTAAAAACTGGCAGGTCTCCCAGAATGGATGCAAAGGCCTGGACTATCAACGTGAAGTCTGACTCAGCACTGATTCCAGCACTCTGTGAGTCTGGCTTCCCACATTGCTGCATACATTGAAATCCTGTGGCCAGGAACTTCACTGTAGGGTTGCGATGATTCCTAGGGAGTAGAACATTCACAAAAAAATGTAGCAGCAACTCAGTTCTAGCTTGTCTACGGGACTGGTTGAAAGGGCAGTTCATATCCACTGGTCTCACCAATTCTCCGTGGAGACTCTCAGATCTTCTGTAGGTTCCTTTGCATGTGAGGAGTCTGCCTTGGAGCATTTTCCCTATAATGTCATCTAGAAACACATTGGTGGAGTCTTTTCTTCTTTAATTTGAAAGCCAGAGGAAGCTTTACTTTTACATTCAAAGCACAGACTGATTATCCATCAGCTGCCCAGAGATATATTTAGGTCTATTTTCTTGCTGTCTTAGAATATATGTATGTCTGGTGTGATCACACAGAAAATCTACACATTATTAAATAAGAATAAACTGTAGACTTTTCCAAGAGCTGGGAAAAGTGTGAATTGTCCCATATTTATGCTAGAGGGGTATTCTGAGCCTTAACAATTTCATGCTCAGTCTAATTAAGTATTCCACTATTGACCAATGAAAAAGAGTAATAACATTCTAAAAAGCTATGCCACGTACTCCTTCTAATGCTCTAAGTGGATAATACTTGGGAAAATACCAGCTTTTTTCTTTTTCATTAAGAACTAAAGAATCAAACACTATGATTAAGATCATGGAAGAATCCAAGTCCTTACTATGGAAATAGCAGCCTAAGAGCCCAACACAACTTATGCAATTATATTTTCAACATTACACATTCTTATTCAGTGTTATGAATAGTCAGAACTTGGTTATGTATACAACAGAAAAATTAAGCATATTTTCTTCCAAAATCAATTCCTGCCTAAAATTCGTGGCATCTTCACTATACAGCAGTATCTTTGCATACAATCTGTATCCAGATTTATGTGAGAATTCTGAAGTTAATTTCCTCAGTGTATAAATATATATATATATATGTATTTAAAAAAGGGAAATCCATAATTGCTAGTCAAGAGGTCAATTCTGCTTCTAAGAAAATATTTCAAAATTTTAGTATTTCCTCCTTTCAATGAAAGAATGAAAAGCTTGTTCCAAGAATCAAGTTTTCTCCAAAGATGGACATTGTTTTTAAAATTATGCATATTATCTACGTGTAAGAAAGTTTCTAACACTTGAAGATCATGAAAGTTAAGCTGCACTTTTTCTAGTTTCTTTGCCAGAATGTAGCTATTTCAAGAATTTAAGTTTTAAACTGTGATAACCATTCAGTTAGAGAGTTTCTGTAAACCTTTGTAGAATCTTAGCAAGTATAGAGAGCTGGAAATGATGAAGTTCAAAATGATGAAGAAGGGAGCCTCTGTGGAGGTTATTTTCTTCTTCTTGAGATATTATAATTAACTAAGAACATACATCTTCTGGACTGGTCCTATGCCACCACTGGTCACATCCAGCTACCATTTTGGTCGAATAGTTTTTAAACTATTCTTACTGCATCATTTCCTAATTATCTGGCCACCATTCCCTCAGTACAAAAAGCGGACCCATTTTCCGCCTGCCCCCATGCTCAGATGCTGCAGCTGCCTCCCGGGTAGCGTTACTGGTGCCCTGGCTATGCTGGCAGAGCACTGAGAGCACTCTGAGAACTCTGCTTGCTACAGGCAACATTCAACAGGTGAGCACCGAGAGCCAGTGAACGGTACAGGCACTGCAACCTTGGTACGGACAACATTGCAACCACACAGCAGCATCTACAGCAGTTCGGAAAATTATGCAATTAGGGAGAGACAGGTAATTTATAAGATTTGAAAGATCTACTCTGAATGACTCTCTCTGCAAGTTAACAGAAAATGCTGTGTCTATTCTTGAGCCAGGGAAAGCTAGGCTGCTCGACTTGTGTTCATGCAACTCAAGCCCCTGCCACAGCAAAAGAAAGTGGCCTTGCCCACACAGCTTATCAGAAACTGCTCCTGGTGAGCAGCACCAGAGACTGGCCTAACAATAACACAGCGTCAGCGATCACGTGCAGAGCTCGAGCTGTTCTCTGGCCCAGCCTCAGCGACTACGTACGGCCTGCTACAGATTGTTTTCATCTGGGATGAAAAAAACTACAGGCTACTTGTTCTGACAAAGAAAATGGGAAACTTCCATGAAGTATTACAATGTGCTAAATAAGAGTTCCCCTATAAATGAGAGAAAATGGCTCATTAGTTTACACCATTAATTACATTAAAGTAGCAGGCATATGTATATTTCTTTTTGAGCAATTCACAAACAGCTTTTTAAACTTTAGGTAAATAGGTCAAAAATAACCTGAAATTCATTGAAATTACTAAGTGTAGTAATCATTTAAGAGATCAAACATGTTTCTGAATGGCCATAGAAATAATACAACTTTATATGAACTCTTTTTACCTGATGAAGCAAAAATTAGCCTTAATGCCTCAGAATAGACAAAATATGTAACTAACACTACTATTTAAATATTAACAAAAGCATGAGTCAGCACAAAAATTATGTATTTAATAAACAAAAAATATGTATTTAATAAACAGTATTTAAGAATAAACACTTAGAGACTCTAGCATTGCTTCATTTTGCATTGCTGTTTATCACTTATTTGTAACTGGTTTGTACCACATAAAGCGTACTAACTTTTAAGTTACACTGACAGTTTTACAAGTTATAGTTCATATATTGTTCAAATGTTGGAAACAGATTACTCAACTTCATTCTTTAACATTTAAACAATGGTAGGTTTAAAGGCAGTATCTGTCAAATTGCCTGTGCAGACTAAAAACTGTGTGAGAGGCTGGCAACAAAATAGAAACAGAAAGAAGTGGTCAACCTATATTACAGAAAAGACATTGCTATTTCTAATTAGGGAACCAGACTGCAATTTAAGAGAGTTGAGAATTTTGAGAATGGATAAGATAAAATATTAACTTAAATTTGAAAGATGGGTATCTCATCCATGTAAGCCTTGTGCTGTAACAAAACCATAGCAGAGCATTTCACTTGGTGTATTCTTATCACGTTTATCTATTGCCATAGAATGCCTTCCTGCAAACACTACCACTGTTACACTGGCAGTTAACCAAGAGCCTAGACCTCTAGGAAAGAAATTGAAATACAAATTTGGTACACCACAATCACTTCAGCTAAACAGAAAACACTTATTATATAATCAGATTCTTCAGAGTATCTGAGTAACAACAAATGTTAAATATTGTTCACAGATTCCATCACATTCTTTTCTTTAATAGAAAAGTGTTTTTGTAAATTCAGTTATCATTTACAAACACTATTTTCTAACAAAATAGGATGGAAAACTTTAGTACATCATCATGTTAGAATTCCTGCTGCTTGCTCGAAGACTTCTGCAATATTGCCCCAAAAAAGGAGCACTGAATGTGTCAAGACATAAGTCAAAAACTGCTTCTGTTGAGAGTATTTTGACCACAGAGGTAAGACTGAACACAGTTTTTAACAGTTTGCCTGAACGTAAGTCCTGCTAGTGATGCTCTAAGAACACTTACTGTTGCATTACATTCATGGGTCAGATCTGAAATTTCTGGAAGCATAGTAATAAAGACATTTCAGTATCCTATGTCCTTCCTTGGCATCCATGAAATCAGGCTGATTCGCTTTTGTTTGTGTGGATAGTTTGTTTTTTTTTTTCTCCAGAATTTTTAAAAAGTTAGTGTTTGACAAATTGAGAAGGTGGTAATGGGCGTGCAAAGCTTGGCAATGCACTGAGATACAAAGAGACACAGAGATACAGTCTGTTCATAGTGGGTCACTTACAACTATATATGTAAATGAGATTATTCAAGAACGTCCAAGAGAAAATTTGTCCAAAGACACAGACTGTAAACATGAGCATTACTAATAGTTTTAGCTTTGTCCAAATACTTAACTGGTATCAGTAACAGGAGCGTCAAATTTCGACTTCTACCGCGCAAGAGAAAAATGTTCACTATTATCAGTGTTTAGAAAGGCGAAACTAACGAAGCCGAGGGAGTCAGTCGGCCGGCTCGTCTCCCTCGCTCACCCACGAGCACCTCGGGGGCGCGGGGGGAGCGCAAACAGCGATGGCCGCCCAGCCAGGACTCCTCAGGCCCCCGCAGCCGAGTGCAAGCGGCCGGAGGACCGCCAGGGAAGGACGCTGGCAGCTCGCCCGTCCGTCCGGCAGCTCCGGCGGCGGCACCTGCGAGGCGCGGCGGGACGCTCCGTGCGGAGGGGGCGGTGGGAAGCGCGCCCGGGGCGNCGGGGACAGCGGCTGTGCGGGGACGGTGCCGGGACAGCGGCTGGGCCGGGACACCCCGCGGGATCCCCGTGCGTTGCGGGGGGACTCGTGCCGGC
>VYZR01010434.1:1526-4026 GCA_013400675.1 Oxylabes madagascariensis | reverse complement strand
TTGTACTTTTGCTTTATAAAGGATATATTATCAGCGTTTATTTCCACATGTTGTTCAGATTTTTTTTTCCTCTCAGAGTCCATGACTATTCTGCAATTAAAAGTATTCACAATTACATCAGTGATGCCGTACCGCAAAATAGAATTCACTGCTTAAAGAAGTTTTGCAGTTGCTATTAATAAAAAAAAAGGCATACAGTAACATTATTCTGTGATGATGTACAGTATTGTTTTCACCCACTTTTGTTTTTATTCAAGAGTAGAATCCATGTGAAAGAACAGGAAAAAATATTTTAAATTATTGGAAATGTGCAGGAAAATCTACCAAAAATTAGAGACTCATAAGTCATTCAGTGAGTTTTGTAAGTTTAATAGAGGCCCTTGTACAGGCATGCTGATGCATTGTCATTGAGGTGAGAAACATTAGAAACAGAATTAAGAGGTGAGACTCTCTCTTTTTCTGTTTTGCCGTCTCCTATAAAATTCCAAAGTAACAAAATGCAACCCTCAGATAATAACGTGTCATTGCTGAAGTAGGCTAGGAAATTAAGTATTTTCTATCTTTATCTTTTTTGTTAATAGACATTTTTCTTCCCTGACAGAGTTTCACTTTGTACTTCCTTTTAAATTGCACTATAGCACATTAAAGACACTTACAGTGGTTTCAGTTTAGTCAAAGCAGAGGAGTAGGTAGGCAGCTGCCTGTACCTCTTGTGTATGAATTGTGAATGATGATGCTTAGTTTTCTGAGGCTGAGTTTTAATTTGTTGCAAACAACTCATATTTATGGTGCAGGATATTCACACTGTATGTTGCAGTCATGTGTTAATAGAATTTTAAATATTTTTAAGACATTCAGCTGAGATGGAAAATAATACAATTAGCTTTTTTTTTTTTTTCCCTGATATCTACTGATTCCTGGTTTTGTTAGTTGTACAATAATTAATGTAAAGATTCATATAGGACTGTTTAATGAAGGAAGGGGGAAACCAAGCTGTCCATCAGTACTGCCAATTATTTCCATTAAACATAACAAATACTTCATGAGTACTACAGGGGTGATTTACTAATAAGAAAACTTGCTGCAGAGTCATACAGCGCACTGGTGAAAGCTGTTTTCTGGTCAAAGCACCATTTCTTAAGTCAGAAGAAAATTGTCTACTTTGTATGGTAAGATGACTAGAGCAAATTGCAAGATGGACAAGTTTGTTTGTTTGGTTTTTTTTGNTTTTTTGTTTTTTTTTTTTTTTTTTTTTTTTTTTTTTTTTTTTTTTTTTTTTTTTTTTTGTTTTTTTTTAAAAAAAAATGGAGGAGTTTTTTTCTCTTATTATATGATTTTTCTGCAACTTTTAAAATATATCCCTAAAGAGGGTGAAGGAATTCCAGGGACTCTTGATGAGGTATTTTAACAGTATGTATGTCCCAGCTTTATTTTGTGACCCAGCACTCTGACACTATGATATAATTGTGGTTAATTTAAATATAGCCTGTAAATTAAATGTTAGGTGAAGCCAGTTTTGCTCTTCGATTTGCATGGATATACCTTCAAGGTTGTTATCTTCCCAGTGAAGCTTTCACCTGTGGGTTTTTATTAGTTTTTTTTTTATTCAAATGAGGAACAAAACAGGCTTCCTACTAGATATATGTTCCTATTTCTATTCAAAATCCTATGTTTTGTATACTGTAGTTGCTCTAAAAAAGCCTGCTTTAGCTTTCTTTGTGTCATAGTCTGTAAGAGCACTTTTAGTCGTTCATGTTACAGGTATTCAGTGTGTACCAATTTGTATAGCTTCTGTTAGAAATCTTAAAGTTCATTTTTCTCTTTTGGATGCAGATGAAAAAAATTAACTAAAATAATAGGTTTGAGTTGTGAAGTTACTGTGATTGAGAAAGCGATGTGCCCCTTTAAAGGTATTAGCATAAAGATAGCACATTTGTTTATTATGTTTCAAAATCAGCTTCTAGTATCTCTGCCACAGGTAACAATTGACTTTTCAGGCTTCAAGTTAATAGCCTTGTCTCTTGCTTGTAGGGATCAATATTAGTATTAATTAATCACCATTATCAGCCCTAGGATCTGGTTCTATTTGTTGTTACATCAGCAAAATATCAATATAGAAAGTGGACTCTCTGATCGTCATGGCAACTTCATCTCTTGGGTCAAAGAAAGTTTATCTTATCTGTGCATGGAGAGTGGCAAACTGTTTAGGGATCTAGTTTGAACTCTAAGAACATTGATTTAGTTTTTGTTTGTGAATAGTGGCTGAATTCCAATCACAAGGGATAGGTAAGATTTAAATATTAATGCCCACAGGCTTGTCTGAGAGGGTGTCATTACCATTACTGTCGGATTGTCTTTTTAAGATGACACAATGGTAGAGGAGAATTGTGTAGTCAAGCCTATTTACAGTTTAGTAATTTGTGCATTGGACAAACGGGATTTAAAGTGAAAGTATGGAAATTCTATAGCATGCATGCAGTAGTATTATTTCTCCCAATCA
>VYZR01010432.1:5162-16079 GCA_013400675.1 Oxylabes madagascariensis | reverse complement strand
TACATTATGACCTATATTTCTACGGGAAAAAAAACCTTGTTTCTCTATGGAAGTAAGTTTAGCTAAGTTTGGGGTGCTAAACAACTACAGGTACTCATCTCTGGAGTATCTGCATGAAGTAGAGCTTTTCCAGGATGCCAACATTTTGGTACATCTAGCTGAATAATACTGCACCATAATACATAATTACTCAACTCTGATCTTTCACCCAGTCTTATGGACTGAAGTAGTATATGGGGGTAAACCTGTTTAGTGATTAATTCTTAATATTTGCCTAGTAGGTATTTTTTTCCTTTTCCTTTCTCCCTTATTTGAAAGGATGCCAAGTATCTGTATCAGCTTGTTAGCATTTTCCCTATCACGTCTATGACTTCATTCTCCAGGATAAAGACAGGTGTGCAGAAGAGGTGTCGGCTTATTCAATAATGTAAAACAAATAATCTCTCAAACAAAAAAGACTGTTATTAAGACAAAAACCAGATAGCTATTGCCTTGACATGAGAACAGGATTTGCTATTTTCTAACTCCTAGAGAGGTGAGACTCTAGGAAGGCTTTTCAGGAGTGAGGTGTAGAAGGGTAAGAGGAGGGAGGATGAAAAACATGGAAAGCAGAATACTCAACTGCTTTTGAAGAGATCCTACTAAGATGAGAATGAGGAGGTCTGATACATATCTGAGACGAAGAAAAAGGTATACTGATGGGAATTCCTTTCCAGCCTATAATGTGAAAATGTGGATGGATGGATGGATGGTGACATATGGCTAAGCAGCTGCATGACACTTGAGCTGTACAAATTGTACAAGTGCATGCTTTTGCTCAGCTTGTTTTAAACTGGACAAGACACTGGATAAACTGTTTCTGAATTACCAAGGAGTGTAGAAGTGAAAATGGCAACTTAACATAAATCAGAAATTCTGACTTCCAGGTATGTGCTGGATACTTCTCTGCAGACCACAGCTAAGATTTGACACAAAAACCATGTCTTCAGATGTATGATTACCTGTACATATGTGCTGGATATGCATAGAATATGGTGTAGCAGAAAAGGAAATACCATCAACAGATCCTCAGGTCAACACTTACATGCAGCATAACCTGTTGGTTTTGCTTCCATGATGCATGTGCAGGAACTGTTGGCCTAATGGAAAATGGTANATGGAGAGGAAAAGAAGTGAAATGTGGCCCTAGTAGTAAGAGTTCCTTGGAAATCATGTTTAGTAGCTAGTCAGAAAGTTTCTCAGGATAGAAATTTATTTATATTTTTGTGTCTGTTCCATTGGCAAACAGTTTATTGAAAGTGCTCCATGAGATTGAAAAAGCTTAACGTAAGTCTGTGCTGAGCAAACTCAAGTGCATGCTAAGCGTTGTTATGGAAGAAATCAGCAGACATTGGGGTTTAGTAGAACTCAGTGTTCTTCTTCCTTCACTGGAAGTTGCAGTTTTTATTTTTGTCACCCAGATCCCTAGACATGCTGTTGGAAGTTATAGTGGTTTGCTTTCTCTCTTAATTTCTACACGATTGTCCATGCTTATGAACAGAGACCCAGTATGCTATTTGATATTTCGGAGAATTTATCTGTGTTGCTGAAACTACCTTTGCACAAGAGTTAGTATACTAATTGTAAATGAAACCAAATCACTAATAAAATCCCAACTCACATAAATTGATCAACATGAAAGCAGAGCTCCCAATCTGTTAATACCTGTTACTGGTTAATACCAAGGGAACAACACAACAAAATTAAGGCACTTCTGTGATGTCTGGGATCCTTATGAGCAGTCATGATATCAGCATCTGAACAAAGTCTATATGACTCTGGTAATTCTCCTAATTTTCTTTTAGAAAATTTGACTTGACCCCTGGAGTACTCATAGAATGGAATATGTATTTCTATATTCATGAATCAGCAAGCGCACCTGTGAGTGGACTTACTTTTAAATATACTCAAGCACATACACGTTTACTGACAGAAAATTTGATAATCAGGCCAAGACTATTTTTATGTTTACTTTTACAGTCAATTGATGATTAAGCTTAAGGCTGAAAGAAAAATAAACAATGGCCAATGATTAGCCAATTTTTAGTCTTGTAGGAACATGATGACAGAAAATATAGATATGACAGAAAATACAGCATCACAGAACAGCCAGCACATTTGACCTTGCCCAACAAGAGCTGCTTCAGAACATGTCAGAAGGCCATGATTATGAGAGACTTGAAGCTGAAAAGGGTTTTTTGGATTTTTTGGAAGTGGGAGTAGGGAAAGAAGGTGGGGAGGAAGGAGAAGAGATTTTTAAATCATTTTTCACAATACTTTTTAGTTTTCTAGAATACCATTTTTTTCTGTTTGAATAGAGGTGCTTTTTCTTCATTTCTTCTATAGTACATACTAACTATCCAGCAGAGTTGCAAAATACTGAGGAAAAATTCTTCTGGCTTTAGCAATGTTATGTATCTGGCAAAAAAATTTCTCAGGACAAAGCTCTTCTTCAATGAAAGAATGGATTTGCCTACTGAAGAGCTCATGACTCTAATATAACACCAATATTTGAGCAGCAACACTTTACCATATGTGGCTATTAGATCTTATCTTTGCGTACTTCTGCCTCTGCTACAGTGCATCTTTACATTTTTAACCTTTGTCTTCAATACCTACACATTAATTGGTTTTTTTTCCGAGACAGACCATGGTGTAAAATAAATTTCAGCTTTTCAGTGAGTTACTCTGTCACGTGTTTTTATAGTGCAGCCAGAATGTCTCTCACTGTTAAAACTAAATGGCTTAGCATTGGTAGTCTAAGTAATTGTTAGAAATGACAATTAGTATCTTTGAAGTTTTCAGGGGATGAAGAGCAAGCAAGAAAGATCTGCAATACCTCGTCAGTCCAGTGGAACTCAGTGGAAAAGCAGAAGCAGCACATTTCTCAAAAAATTAAAATTCCTTTAATGCATCCTCAACTTCCCCACTCCCTCAGTGTGTTTCAAAACTGACTGAACAAAATCAGTCCAATTAGGTTCTTCAAAATATGTGTGATAGGTACAGAGGTTATCCAGCAGCATTCTCCCACCTACCTCCACACTGTCTTCTTAATGATGAATTAATTTGCTCTACATACTTCTGATGCCACTCCAGGATTACTTTAAACAGAAAGTTTCATCAATGTACCTATTTTAACAAGACTTTTATTGAAAACATACACAAAGTCAACATGTTATTTAGCTTCTGAATGTACATATTAGAGAACATTCATAATAGAGAAGACTATTTTAAGAAAAGGGGAAATACAACTGACATGCTGCAGTTTATATTTTACTAAGGCATTTAGGCTTAAGAGCAAGTTATACTGTGTGTATGTGTATCTATATACACAAACACACAAATACACAGAGGTTATCTGATTTGAAACTGTACAATTCTATGCAAATCATTATTTTTTGCTTTTTCTGTTTTTAGAACACTAAATAAAGCTTTTATCCAAATGGTAGAAGTTGTTCACAGAACAGCAGTTATAATCTACTCTTCAAGAGTTTGCTTACAATTACAATACTAACGATGCACAAAAAAACCCCGAGATCTTCACGGGAAAGTTCTCTCTTACCAAAATGAGGCTCAAGTAAGAAAAACACTAGTTTGCAAAGGCACCGTGGAGACAGGTTTTAATACATTAAATACAACATGAATCATTCACAATAACAAGTTTAGTGTTTCTGGGAACTTTTGTAAATACAACACAGTTGGTCACACAAAAATGTTTCTGTTGATTTGTCTTGGCAACTCAGATATATCAACAGTGTAACAGCATAACAGCTTTGTTCCCATCTGACAGAAAATAATGGCAGTTCTGCAAGGCAAACGTTAAACCTGACCGTATGTATTTATTAATTCCACAGTGTTTTGACAGATTATAGGGGATGCAACTTAAAGGATGCTGACACGCTCACTGAGGGCTTTCATTTCTGTTTCTTCTAGCTTGGTGTTTTCGTTATGGTTAGCACTTGGACTGATAAGGTGCGCTGGATACTGCAATCCATGTTCTTCTGAATACTGTTCCCACCGGGAGTCATCACTTTCATGGGTGATGTAACGTTCCCCCATTTTACATTCCAGTTCCCTTAAATCTAACCAGGTTTGGTAGTCCTAAAAAAGAATAACAGTATTAGTTTTAGATTTCCTAAAATAAATTATATTCCCTTCTGCTATCAATAACACTTAGAGTGCTATTAACCCAGCTATCTAAGGGTAATCCCTATTGCTCTAGAATGGAAAAATCTTTTAACATACAAATGTGAAATCTGCCTAAAGATATACATTTCATCTTTAGAGGATTTTTTGATAAATTGATTTTTTTAAATTGTCACAAGTATAGTATTGAGATGTTACAGGTTGTTTTGCAAAACGTATCGATATGTATAGATTGCCATAATATCTAACTGAAGCATGGTGGTAAAGCAATTCCTCACTCTAGTCACAAGAGGAAACATCTTTAAATCATGCATGTACATTCTAGTGATCTGTATCAGCCAAGACAGCTGAGTCTGCATCTCAGTATAATGAGAATAATGCAGAACATAAATTCAGCTTGGGCTAGGAAAAAAATGCTTTTCTAAATTTAGGCAATTACTGGTTTGCTCAAAGAAACATCTGACCATTAAGGTAGTTTGGAACTCCATGTTGACAGTCAAATGTAAGGAAGTTCGCTTGAGTCTCATGCTCTTTAGACCATCATGCACTGCAGCCTCTCATCTGTCCACAGTATACAAGTTAGTAATTTCCTTTCTTATTCCCACCCAAAGCACACATGAAACTGTAGTAATAGGGCCTATCCTAGCCTCATGCAGACTAATCTCTCCTCATGATCCTGTATCCAGTTTTCGTTTTTCTCCTTCATCTTGTCTCAGCGTAAGACGCAATCCTAACCACATAGTCAAAGCACCAGAAAGCCCAAACACAGTAAGTGCATAAAGCATTCATCCTTAGTATCTCATATACTTTGGCCCATTTTTTAGTCATCCTCTCAGAGAACACCACTAAGTCTCACTGCCCTGAAACACTGCCCTGTAAGGAAAAACAACCACTGTTATCTTTCCTTAGTCTGCAAGGTAGGACTCATCCCATCCCTGGAGCTAGAGCTGCTGCTGAACTGCCTCCTTTTAGTTCACCTCCACTCACTACTACACAAGCAATGAAAGTGTATATAGAGAGGAAGGACCCTGTCCTGTCACGTGAGACAGCCAGCATCCTTGCTGCAAACCTTAGCCCAGACAATTCTGGCCCCCCAAGACTCAAGCACATGCATTCTGCAATGGTTGCCAGGGAGAAGAGCAGTCTCAGAGGAAAAAACTAGTGAGGGACAGGAAATCTGAAAGGAAGAAAGCAACCTCCAGACAACCATCCCTGAGAAAGGTAGGGTGCAGCATGGGCAGTTACAGCCCTTTTCCTCCTATCAGAAGATCACGATCTACTTTGAGATACAGTATCAGCTGTAAGATACTGAAGTAGGACTCAGTTTTCTGGTTTGATAAAGATTCCTTTGGGACTGGGGATTATGAATCTGGTCTATGCCATGCCTGTGCCATGATTACTTTCCTAGATGCAAACAAAGCTCCCTTGGGAGATCCAATTGACTGATGCATCTGTCTGGCCTCACTCTGTGCTCATCTCCAGGGAGGGACCCAATGCCCTGGCCTGGGCTGTCCCCAGGCTTCCCTGCTCCTTGGCTGGGGATGCCGGTACAGGCCCTGGCTCCTCACTGCACTTAGGCCTTAAACTTGCAGTGATTTGGCTGCTACCAGGACAAAAAAAATTACTCTATCATATAGTGAGCACAAGACCAACACCGCTAGCATCTTAAAAATTCCTTACATCTCAGTTTTAAGTTGAAGAATTCAGTTGAATATGTTCAGTGGTTAATGTACTTTCCTGGCAAGCAAACAATTTCATGAGTTTTGTGATGACTGTGAAGTGGAAGCCCATTGAATAATTTTAGTAAGAAGTGAATCAGAGTAAACTCCAGGCAATGAAATAATGTAAGCCAATTGACTACATGAAGTTTTTTTAGATACATAATTTTCTCAGTAGACAAATATGATAAAATATTTTTGTAATGTATTTTGAAAGCACGAGACTGTTTATTATTGGAATCTAATACTTCAGAAATTAATGAGAAACCATAGGCAAATCAGTGAATGAACATGAGGTTCTAAGGATCTAAAAACATCTTCAGGTTTGTAGATTTTCTTAGATTCTACTGTGCTTAAAGATGAAGATTTTTTTATATGTTTAGAGTCTAAACGCAGGGGTAAAAACATGGAATTTGCAGAAATACCTGTAACCATGGGTGGCTTAATGTTTTGTCCACACTGTAGCGCTTTCTCATTTTCACTTGCAACAAATTATTTATGAGATCAATAGCTGAAAAGAAATAATATTGGAAAATGTTAGTTTAAATGTATTTGTTTCAACTAGGACATGCAAACAGAGAGCTACACAAACACGGTAGTTGTAAAAAGAGGGCAGTTCTCCCTTCTTACTCCAACTTTTTACAAATTGCAGTCAATGGTGATGTACCTGAAGGTACCCATGCAACGCTTCCTAATGGGATTACAACTGTTTTACTGAACAGTTGCCTAAAAATAATTCTCACTTGGATCTGCTCAAAAGAAAAAAAACCTCATGTAAGTGAGGTCTACAGTTTTGTGATTTGACACACAGCGGCAAACAAGACAACCACCAAGCCACAGCTGAAATGCAGGGAGTAGGTTTATTCCGTTACTGCTCCAACACCGCCGGGCGGCACAGACACGGGGTCACCGGCCCCGTTAGGCTCAGTTCATCCTGGAGAAGGGGGTACTGCCTGCCCCCATATATCCAAGGCCTGTGTGCACCCGCAGGTTATCTCAAGGCTGTGCTTCTGTCTTCTCTCTCCCAGCACGAGGCCCAAGCCTGTCTGTGAGACCATGTTATCTGTACATGGGGATTCTACTTCTCAAAAGAGGCAGAGGATGAGCAACACTAGGCATATTAAAAGGAATTTTCCCACACTGACATTTTCATCAGCAAGGTGCAAGGTCACTTTGCGTGAAAATATTCCCTCCTTGCCAAATCTTCCAGCTTTAACATTTTACTCCCAAGAACAGTATTCTTCAGGTAACACAGTAAACAATATATAGGTATGTAATTTTCTGAGACTTTCAGTGTCACTTTTAGCTGACAGCAGCACCTTCCCAGTCCCAGAGTGAAGAAATCAGGTTTTGTAAGTCACCAAGTCTTGCAATACTATTCTTTCAATCTGAGCATTGCTTCTATTTTCTAAACAATAGTTGGCATTTTCAGAAAAGTGAGAGGGCTTCTTTTACAAATTTCATTATTTCTATGGTTTCAGAGTCAATGATTCACTGAGGTTCATAGAATCACAGAATGGTTTAGGTTGGAAAGGTCCTTAAAGATCCAACTCTCCTACCACGGACAGGGACGCTTTCTACTAGATTGGACTGCTCAAAGCCCTGTCCAACTTGATCTTTAACACTTCCACAGATGGGCCATCCACAACTTCTCTGAGCAGCCTGTCCCACTGCACCATCACCCTCACAGTCAAGAATTTCTTCCTAACATCCAACCCCTTCCTAATAACCAACGTAAACCTATCCTCTTTCAGTTTAAAGCCATTACACTAGGTCCTATCACTACAGGCCCTTGTAAAAGGTCTCTCTTCAACTCCCCTGTAGCCTCCTTTAGGTAGTTCAAGGTGCTATATGGTCTCCCTGGAAACTTCTCTTCTCCAGGCTTAACAAACCCAACCCTTTCACCCTGTAGGTATGTCTGCTGTGGTACCTGAAGGGATGAGGCCCATGAGCCAATGACCAGTGCATGGAACTGCAATGAGTGGCTCATTTGGAAAAATCTCTGGAACGAGATTGATGAGCTTTGAATGCAATTACAGAAAAACATTTAAAAATAAAAAAAAAAATGAGGCTGTAATAAAAGGTTAAATCCTATTAGGTGGTGCTAAATGTTCAGCATGTGTTCCAGTGGAAAGTTACTGTTATTCAAGAATAACTGACTAGTCACAAGGAATGATAATATTCCTACAATTTTTCCATTTCGTCACATTATCCCTTGGAATGTCCAAAGTATGCTGGTTTACAGCTTTATTTCTCTGTTTTATCATGGTGACAAGGGANGCTGTGGTACCTGAAGGGATGAGGCCCATGAGCCAATGACCAGTGCATGGAACTGCAATGAGTGGCTCATTTGGAAAAATCTCTGGAACGAGATTGATGAGCTTTGAATGCAATTACAGAAAAACATTTAAAAATAAAAAAAAAAATGAGGCTGTAATAAAAGGTTAAATCCTATTAGGTGGTGCTAAATGTTCAGCATGTGTTCCAGTGGAAAGTTACTGTTATTCAAGAATAACTGACTAGCCACAAGGAATGATAATATTCCTACAATTTTTCCATTTCGTCACATTATCCCTTGGAATGTCCAAGTATGCTGGTTTACAGCTTTATTTCTCTGTTTATATCATGGTGACAGGGAAAGATGGTCTTGAAAGTAACACAGACACACAGCATCACTGAGGGGCACTGTGTCTGAAACACGTCAGATGGATATTGTTGCCAGCTGGGTATTAAAGGAGCTGAATAATCATCGTGTCTGTTTTAAAAGTATGAGATGGGACAGAATTCTTTAAATCAATTATCTCTGAGGTACAACAATATGGAAAAGATTTTCTTTTTTAACAGAGACTTCCTCTCTGCAGGCTCAGTTTGCCATCCAGGGCTTTACATGTGTTTCTGCCATGGGGCAGAGCCCAATGAAAACAATGTCCAGGAAAATCGGAATGCACATGGCAGTCCATCTGAATTTATGCAGTTAGTTTGACAGACAAACTATTCTTAGCAATAGGAGACTATCACTAAAGCAGCCCTGACTTCCTAGTGATGAATACTGTCTTGGAAATCAAAGCAATCATGGGAATGATAGAAAATAAATCTCAGGACTTTTGACAAAGAAAGCATTGCCAGAGGCTCCGAGCCATTCTTTTCCTGGAACAGATGGTCCTAATTTTACTTTTCCGTTGTGGACAAACAGATTCTTATCTACTGTCTCTTTTAGCATCAAGTACAGTTAATGCTAAATTCTCTAACTCATGTTTATTTTGTTCCCTCTCAAAATGCTCATGAACTGTATGTGAGATATGAAAGTCAGTGGATTTCCAGTAGGACCATGACTGACACATGGCATCGTTCTTAAAACTCATTTAAGACATTTGTTTTCCAAAACAGTGGGGTTGATCTTCTTCCTCTTTATTCATAAGAGATATTCTCAAATTCCAGGGTATGGGGAAGAGATTGGAAAGTCAGTCCTACACAACGGTTTTGGTATCACTTATCAAAAAGTAACGACCATTGTTTTTATCTGATGTTTCAAAGATGAAAACATAGTCCCTTACCCACTGCAGTATATCTGGGTATCAGCAAACATCAGCATCTTCTGCAACACTGTCAACTTACCCTTAAATTCAGCAGAATTACAGTAAGACTTCAGTCTGTCTTTTCATACACAGGCCAGTGCTGAATGTGAATTTAATAGGGCTACCATTTCTTTATTATTTTCAGTGGTATTTGGGTGTGTATGATCTTCAGAGTTCATTTTTCAATCATTTACTATGAATCTCAGTTTGGAAAATAGGTCAAGAACTTGATGAAAGGGTTGATTGTCCTGGTAACTGCTGCGATGTAGGTGCACATATCCCAGCATGTGCCTCGGTAACTGTCAAGTATCTACTGAATGTTCTTCCTGCCACTGAGAGTTGATAATGCCTCTATTACATTCCTTCTGTGCAACCCAGTGGAAGCAGATATGACTGTGAGCCTTACAAGTGATGAAATCATATTTAGCTATTCAACCTCCCTCAAGTTACAACAGGATGAGGGGCCCCTTTGTCCCTTTCTTCACTTCAGGACAAGGATGTATTACATGTAATAACGTATTTCTTTGTATTCTTGGGGGAAATTGCCAATGGCTTGTTGAACAGACCAGAAAGGCACCGGTCTAGAAAAAATCACTAGAGAAGGTGCACAAAAAAAGATAGGGAAGAAAACTATGATGAGAGTGAAAAGACAGTTTCCCTGGATGGTTACAATTGTCAGTATCAAGCAATCGAGAACAGTTTACACAGATCGTCTGCTTGTTTCACCACTGGAATATTGCTGTTTCTGTAACCAGTTTTACTGTTTGTTTTTAGTTTTTTATCTAGGGTTCTTTTTGCCAGTAAAGTTTTGCCTACCCCTTGCCTCTTAAGAAATAAGCACAAATAAATAAATAAGCAGAAATGCAACATGACTACTAGAAGTACATATGAAGTAGAAACTCAAGCTATTTGATACAATTTCATTTGCTTTATTACTCAAAGTTTTCAAATTTAGGTGAAGGAAGAAAACACGAGTTTCAACAGCAAAGAGTCTTTGCTACTTTTTATCAGGAAATCATGTAATTCAAGAAATGCCACTTCTTGAACTTGTAAGAATTCTGTCTGAGTAACAGANAACACTGAAGATAAAAATTTGGAAGGCATTAACATTTATTTTAGATGTACAACTTCTGGGGACTAAATTTGGGCATCATCTGTTACAAATATTCTGTATTCTGTTACAAAATATTAAATATCCTGTCTAGCGAGATAAAGCAGTTTTGAGGAGAGGGTAGTAACTACATAGTATTTTTAAGTATTTTTATGCATTTTCACTGATTTTTTTTTTTTAGTCAGGTTTGAAAGTAACTCTTATCAGACATTTTAGGAGCTTCATAAAATTTTATAGTATTCCTCTGTAAAATCAATAATTAAATTAATTCAGAGCATTAAGAAAGATCACCTATCTAAAAGGCCAGTACTCATTCTACTGGAGTAGA
>VYZR01010430.1:17325-59253 GCA_013400675.1 Oxylabes madagascariensis | reverse complement strand
TATTTGGTGTTGGTATTTTAAATTTTAAATTGTATTTTATACTTTAATTCCAATTAAGAATTATTCTAAAATTTTCTTTGAAGTGGAAAAAGTAAGTAACCCTCAAAAGAAACTAATGGAATATTTCTGTTGGGGGGAGGCAAGAGCCCATCCTTCTGTGCCTTTTGCCACATGTCACCCATAAGCATGGAAAAGGTGATAACAGTTGGGAGGAGAGGCAGAGGCATTACATTTTTCCATTCCTCTGAAAGGTCCAGTTGCTTAGATTTGAGAGGGAGTTCACTCATGACTATTCACAGAATGCTACCACTTGTGCTGTGAGGATTTGCCTGCCATTTCAGAAAAGTGCATCAGTCAGAAAGCAAAGGATAAACAGACCTAGTGTAAACTGAATGAATTTTTTTCAAAATCTTCACTGGGGAAAGGCAGAAGAAAGACAGATGGCTGCTTTCAGGTGATACCAGAAGAATACTTTGCACATAAAGTAAAAGTTTCTCAGCAGCACTGGTTAAATTAGTTATATAAAAAAGATTCAGTGTTTTGTTTTGAGCATGGCACAACTCTCCATGAGATTCAGGTTGTTCAAAAAAAGGGGAGTCCTAACTATGGTCACCACAAAATGAATACATACTTCAGTAGGTTTCTTATACTGCCAGTGAAACTTCTATGCTGAGAATTCCCTTCTAAGGGACCTCTAATACACTGCATTATTAAAAAGAGACATTTTCCTCTACAGGATGATGTGTTTCAACAAACTGAAAAACACGAATCTAAATACTTCTTTTCATGCAAGAGTAACCTGATGGCTCAGAAGAAGACGTGGGTTTTCTGTGTCTTAAAATGCTGTAGGACTCTGTGAACCTTACTAATATATTTGAAACCATAAAGAATAAAGGCAAAACTATATTAAATAATTTTCAGGCTAAAAATACCTTTTATTATCTAGTACTTGTAGAGAGGAGGAACCTTAATGGGTGATTTTTTATCTACTCATTATTATTGCTGCTGTTGTTTTTATTGCTGTTACTGCTGTATTGTTATTTCAGAGTCTATTTTAAACCACAGTCAAGGCTGAGGTTTCACTGTAATTTGTATAAGTGATCCATGAAATCTACATAATAGATTACTGTCACTGCAATGCATTAGAGTTTGCATGGAGGGAAAGACTCTTCACATTGAATGTTTTCTGAAAGGACTATGGAGGATGTTTAGGAACAAAGTGTGAGCAGCCTCCTGCTCCCATGGCACATCTCTGTGGCTGCACAGGGGCCCGCTGGGACAGCTTGTCAGGTTGTCCTTTCTTCTGAGGTTTTTCAGTCCTTAAAGAGGCTGTGTTTATTGTACACTTGTACTAAGGTGGGGAAATGGGATCTTCTCTGCTCATCTGAACACACTCCAAGGTATTTACAAGGACATGAAGTGACAGGAAAATGGGGAATGGCTTTAAACTGAGAGTAGTTTTGGGTTACATATTAGGAAGAAATTCCTCACTCCTAAAGTGGTGAGACCCTGGCACAGGTTTCTCAGAGAAGTTGTTGATTCCCTATCCCTGGAAGTGTTCNAGCCATCATCCCCAAAAATTTCTCAGAGAAGTTGTTGATTCCCTATCCCTGGAAGTGTTCCAAGGCCAGGCTAAATGGGGTTTTTAGGAACCTGGTCTAGTGGAAGGTGTCCCTACCCATGGCAGCAGGGTTGGAACTGGATGATGTTTAAGGTCCCTTCCAAACCATTCTATGATTCTATATTAGGGCCTGCGATTTCAGTCAGAGAGGGGTCTTCTCAAGGCTTAACACCCTTTTGCATTGGCTATGAAATTCCTTTTCATCAATATATGTCTTTCAGTGTGGGCTGCTGCCACATCGAGTCAGCATGTCCCATGTCTCTGGTTTGAAGGGATTGTAGCGTGGTAGCAAAGAGCACAGGAGCAGGGGAAAGGGAGAAATGTGCCTGGCCTTGCTGGGCACAGTGGTGTCAAGACACAGCTGGCACAGCTGTGTGGAAGGCAAGGAGATCCCAGACACTGTGGCATAGGCATCCACTATGTCTGAAATAGCCAAAAGTGTTAAGGCAGAGAACTTCCATGAATCTGTTTCTCTCTGTGGGAGCCAGGTCAGACCAAAGCAGAACTAAGGAAACCAAACTGCTTGGCTCCTTCCTTGCTGCCAAACCTTTGATGACAATGCACTGAATGCTCTGCATTCTCCGATGAGAGGTTACAGAAAACCAAATTCCCCTTGTTCAGGGATAGGTCAGGGCCATGGCAGTGTTACAGCCCCTCAGTCTCCATGGCAAGAAGAACAAGGAAGGGAAAAAAGAAACTTGGTTCCCAAACATCATGGCTCTGATGCCAGTATTTCTAATGGGAGCATATAGCAAGACCAGTTTTATTTCATGCTCAGCCTTAGGTCATGTAAAAACCCTCACCGCTAGGTCTATGAGATGAGCTCTGTTGGTCAGAGTGTGGTGCTAATAACACCAGGACTGGGGGTTCAATCCCTGTATGGGCCATTTACTTAAGAGTTGGACTCAGTGATCCTTCTGGATCCCTTCCAAGTCAGAATATTCTGTGAATCTGTTATATAAAAGCCCAAAATCCCTGTTAATCCTCATGAACACTTCTCTGACACAGGTGAATAACATTTCCTGTTCCTAGGTGGAAAAGCTATAGTATGGAGATTAATCCCTAACCATGCAGACTGAGTGAAGTAAGATTAAAATTGCAGGCACTTTGCCAGCTTACCCATCTCTGAAGTCCAGAATCTCTGGGTTTACCTACTGCCATAAGTCTGAATATTTGCAGCTTTGTTTAACTCCTAAGGGTGACAAATGAATCTACACACTGCATGATGTTTCTGAATGAGAATTTGTATCTGTTTTATTTCCTAGCTGATACAAAAGTCTCCATGGCACTTTTTTCTCTTACCTGCAGCACTCCGATTTCCCTCCTTTTGGTGTGTATCAAAGGCTGCCAGGAAACCTTGAGACAGATTGAAAGGCCCTTGGTGTCTTGGTAAGGCTGGAGATTACCCTGCCCTGGAGGTGAATCCCACCTGCAGCTGCAGAGCCTGCATGGAGACGGGACATGGCCTGCCATAGCCACACAAACCTGGTCTCACTGTACTCCAAAACACGGTGGAGGGACCCTGTTTCTCTTCCAGCACAGACACATGCATGGCCACTAAAGGAATTGTTGCTGCATTCTTGGTTAGCCAGGAACAGAAAAGAAACAAAAACTGGAGAAGTCACAAGAATTGTACATCTGAGTTTTAAAGGACTTGCTCTTCACACAGCTTCAGCAAATTCATGTTGGATACACAAGAGTATTGCCTGAAAAATGCAGAAACTATTTAGAGCACAGCCCAGTGTTCATCTGGTATACTGGAAATGTTTGACAGACAACAGTATCACATCATTATGGTTTTACTGTAGTCCTTGGCAATGCTGCCATTGTTTGAAATATTACTTGTGCCCTAATAAAAAAGCCGTAAGGAATGACTGTCCCTACTCCAGCCATTGTTAAGGATGTTTATCTTTCAGCCCCTTGGACACTATCCACAGAACAGACACCAAAAGCTCACTGTTCATAGCTACATCCCCAGGCTCTTTTCAGGTCCTCAGCTCACATCTGTGTTTCCTTCTCATCTCTAGGCCTCTTCCATTGTCTTTCTACCCTGTATGTTCAGGCAGTTTCTGGCAGGGAAGAAACCCCATGATGTCCAGTCTGATGATGCAAATCTGCTGACCTGGGAGCGTTCACATTAACTAGTGACACAGAAAATACTCATGAAATGACCATGAATCCATTTCTGGCAACCTGGGTAACACCACAGGCATAGTGTTCACTCTTCATAAAGATGGTATGTTGGCTATGATCCTTACAAGACCCAGAGGCAAACAAAAATGATCAACAATGATGAAGCAGGGTTAATTAAACATATCAGCTAGGGATTGATCAGAAAGACTTATCTTCACTTGGGAGCCAGCCATCTGGAGCCAGAACTCTATGGACCTGTCTCTTAATCTCCATTTTTTTCTCATGTTCCCATTGGATAAATAAATCTATGATGTTGAGCAATAAAGTTTTGCTCTGTTTGAAACCTGGGTAGACCAGAAATGCGATATAGTTGCCAGTGAGACCTGAATTGCAGTAAATTCTGAACAAAAACATGATCCAAGAAAGAGTTGACAGTGAATGAAGGGAAGGGCAAAGAATCCCAATCCTTGTATTTGCTGGCAGCTGAAAAGGCAGCAGACGTCTTCATGAAACAGCTTTGCCCCTCCTGGGCTGACACGGTGCTGTCAGATTGAAAGGGCATGAATGCCAACTGTGCTGCCTGACATGCTTCAGCAGGGAGAAATGCTGCAGCCTGTGTTTGGCAGCGTGATTTGCTGCCAGAGAATTTCGTAGCCTTGGGGTGCAATTACCAAAAGCTCTGGCGCCTGCCGTGTTCAATCTGTGCCTTGGTACAATCGATGGGTGGGTACCCCAGGAACACCCAGCAAGGGACAGGAGGATGGCAGCATGTAGCAACCATGCCACCCTGTGCAGAGCCAGCATGCGGATGAGATGTGGACATGGTGCAGGGAACATGGAGCCGGCAGTGCAAGCAGTGGGCAGGTTTGGCCCAGGTTGCTGCTAAGCCTCACCAGCTGCATGCACAACTGGAACAGAGGGAATGAATAATGGATGTATGCAGTAAGGCCAGCTTGAAGGTAAAAGAGTAATGGGAGGACAGAATGGGCTGTGGAAATCTTCCAAGGGAAGGAGTTTTAATGTGTGGGGTTTATTTTATTTGAAGGCCTCTGATCCTCAGGCGAGGAACACATAAGGGGTCTGCAAGGTTTCACATGTGTATTGTGCACCTGGAGCAATTTTTCATCCCATCCTTCTATACTGGTCTTGGCAGGAATAGAGTTAATTTTCTTCTCAGTAGCTGGTACAGTGCTGAGTTTTGGGTTTAGTATGAGTATAATGTTGATAACACATTGATGTTTTGGTTGCTGCTGAGCAGTGCTCACCCGAAGCCAAGAATATCTCAGTGTCACATGCTCTGCCAGTGGGCAGGTACATGAGAGGCTGGGAGGGACCATGGCCAGGACAGGTGACCCAAACTGGCCAAAAAGGCATTCCATACCTTAGAATGTTATGCCCAGTATGTAAACTGGGGGAGCTGTCCGGAAAGGGCTAATTGCTGCCCAGGGCCTGACTGGGCATTGATAAGCAGGTGATAAGCAATTTTATTGTACATTACTTGTCTTTTGGGCTTTATTCCTTTTTCTCTCTCCTTTTCATCATCATCACCATCATCATCATCATCATCATTATTATTATACTTTATTTCAATTACTAAACTGTTCTTATCTCTAGCCATGAGTTTCACCTTTTTCCAGTTCTCATCCCCATCCCACCAGGGTGGGCGCAGTTTAGTGAGCAAGCAGCTGGTGGCCCTTGGTTAAACCACACAATCCCAGCTGCTGGGCTGACAGATTTGGTTCCTGCTGCCCACTAGCAGAGTGAACAAGCTTTGAAGTGAGAGCTATGCTTGCCTTAAACTGGGATATCACTGAGTTGTAGCTACAATGTGAGGCTTGTCAAAGGATCTCTGCTTTAAGCTGGTCAGACACAGCTGATCCACTGAGGTCCTATCAGCCATCTTGGCCTTTTATATGTGGAAGGACTCCCAGGAAGACATGAAGATAATGCTGTAAATGAGACTTGGCTTTCTTTTACATCCTGCATGGAGGACTCAGAATAAAGCTAATTCCTCTCTGTCTTGTGTTCAGGTTCTCAGTTCCACTGTGCACAATTCTAGGCTCACTTAAAAGCGCTCAGCAAATAACATATCAGAATATGTGTCAGATATTTTTTTAATCTGAGAGCCTGGGAAATGTATGCAAAATAAAAATAAAAAACCCCAAGCATGTAGTTCAGTTTGCTTGCTTATGAAATCTCAGTGGAATATTTTTCTCTGTAGTCTATGAGGAGAAAAAACATGGGAGCAACTGATGATTTTTTTTTTTTTTTATTTCTTTTACTGAAAAAATCCTGCATCAATGAGTGATGTTACTAAATATAAGTGCTGATCTCTACAGTGGCCACATTAACAGATTGCTAAGTTTTATGAGGCAAATGTGTTTGCACAGAGCTGCAAAGAGCAGAAGATAATGAAAACTTTGGAATCAGATAGAGGTGACCAGCAGGACCATGAGTCAGTAGTCACAGTACATGGAGTCAAAGCCAGCACAATCTGGAGGAACCAAAACAAACTGCAGTATTTTTGGAAGGGGAAGGCTGGCAAGCATAGCTTTACCTGGGCAACATGAAATACAGCAGATGGGAAGATCCTGAGGGGGAGAGAAGCTCCAAGGTGGGAAATTAAGCCTCATAGTTCTTGGCAGTCAACCAGGAAGTTGGGCAAACTCAACTGAAACTGTACAACAATGGCAGCAGCTTCCCTCCTGCCCCAAACACGCGCTCTGAAAGCATGCCCCAAGCCAATGAAGCAACGTGCAAAGACACAAGGGACCAGATTCAGTGGACCAGTAGCTTCATGTTTTTCACAGAACTTGCTGGGAGCTGTGGCTCAAAGCCAGCCTTCTCCTCTTTGGCACTGGAAATCTTCCTCCCATGAGGAGTTCTGCTCAGACTACCCACACAAGTTGCCAGCAGATATGCAGAATGATACTTGCACAGCTGACTGGCTGCTTGCAAGACAAAGCTCTTGGTTTAGAGGGGCCAGTTTTGTCTTACAGCTTCTGGAAGGCATAGATGTGAGTGATGGCTATTTCTACACTTGGTCATTCTCTTAGCTGGCTTCAGGATAGGCTGAGATCTAAGCTAAAAGCTAAACTTTGTTGAGAATGGGGAGGGCAGAGTTACAGAACTGGGGAAGCCATGAGGGTTCAGGGATGAGCAAAACATAAATGCATGTAGAACACACCTGAGTGCGTATTGAAAACCAGGGTTCTGGGAAGGGAAGATGAGTAGAACAGTATCCATCCCTGGTAGGCATCCAAAGCATCCAAGATAGTCAGCTTGCTCATCCTGGCTTTGACCAGTGAAATGGCAATGGTGGTGAAAGCAAACAGTCACCAGAGTCACCTTCGCCTCTGCATCACCTTGCTTCATTTTCTTCCCTGTACTGTGAGCTGGGGGCAAGGAACTCAAAGTTACCATGGAGAGCAAATCATGAAGAGAGTAGAACAAACTGACTGAGGGAAGGAGAGTTATTAACATGCAAATCAATGTAGATAAGTCAGGGGGCAAGGGGAATCTGAGTTTTTAATTCATTTAACAGCATAGAGATGTGCAGACCAGAGCTGACAAGAATTTAAACAAAGATAATGCCCATGTCTTATATGTGCTTGTTTGCTTCGCAATGGCAATGGGGGACAGAGAAAGAATATATACCCCTGTGGGCCGTAACATTTGCTAAAATGATTTTTCTCCACACCTTTGAGTGACCACTCCTGCACCCACAGGCATTCTGCCAGTCCACCCTGAACTCCAGTTCACAGCATCAGAAAAATGCCCAGCAGATTTCTTATGGTAACTACTTATGGTTACCATAAACTGGCAGGATGAGGATTTGCCAAACCAGGAGCAGCTGTCATAGCAACCATATTCAGGAAGAGTAGTGGTGTCAAGCCAGACATCACCTGGAAGGAAATTTCCCTTCTCTGAGAAACATTGTAATAGAAGGAAAACTTTGGAAGCTGTTGGTCAAGGCATGTTCATAAAACTTGGAAGATGCAGCTGAGGACCCCATCAGAAAGCAATGATGCTTCATGGAAAAGGCAGTTGTTTGATAGAGCCTAGTTCATAGGTCTGGTTCTGCCTTTGGTTTGCACAGGCAGCTCTTAGCAGTATTACATGAGTGTTTGCCTCTTTTTCCCTGCCTCTCAAATGGGGAGAGCCACTAGGCACCTTCTCAAAGTCCACTGAGACCTGCCAAAGGAAAAATTCTGCCATTTGCTGACATGAGCACCAGGGAAGATGCTTGAGCTTCATTAATGACATTTATTCAGTGGGCTCCTCAGCCTGCCTTGTGGGGTCCTTTTACATGGTCCCATGGTGTAGCAATGCTAAGAGCTGCTCAGTAAAATAGGTTGCCTTGTTGCATGTCCCCTCTTCTCTGTGTGAAGGCATAGGGCTTTACTAGCGCTCTGGCAGAGTTGCCTTCAGCACGGACTGCCTGAGCTAGGTGAGACAAAAGGAAAGCCATGGTGAACCAGACCCAGCAGAGTCCCATGCCCTGGAAGGGAGCAGGGCAGGAGCTGGTGGCTCTGGTGACGTATGCTGCAGTGAAGAGGTGACATCAGGCTCACCAGGTGGGCAGCATCTGGTAGGCACATCTGGCTACCCTGGGACCAAAACCACCCCCAGATCAGCCTGCTCTCCAGCTCCAGCTGCAAGGTCTCACACTTGTGCTCATTTCCCTGACTATGCTAGTAAGGCCTGTGTAGATCCTGATACCCTGGGGCTTCTAGCAGCCTGTGATCACTTTCAGTTTTTCATGCTCTGGTCCTCTTGGAATGCCAAAGCTAGTTTATCTCAATTCTCAGAGTGCACATGCCCAAGGCCATGAGGCATTGCTCAGAGAAGTCTCAATATTGTACATTTAGTGGTTTTAATTTAGCATAGCTGAATGTATAAGATATATTGATATGAGAAATCTGTTGCTTCCCTCTAAGTGCAGCCCTTTTGTGCTGAACCGTAGGATGCTAAAATAAGTGGGTACTTTGTCAGCAGCAGTAACACTTCAGAAGGCAGTCCAATTTTCTCCTTGCCTCCCTCAGGTTGCTCCTCCATTGCTAAAGCTCCCCTGCATGTCCCTTCATCGTTCAGCTATTTTTAGATGCCCTTCTCCACAGGCAGTTGATCCACAAATCAAAAAAAAGCCATGGGATCTCCCAGTGTAATGGAGATTTTTGGAGGTTTAGTCCTGAACTGAGATCAGACGACAGTTGAGAATTCCCTGACTTTTTTCATTAGACATGGCTCACAAGACAGAGCCCATGCTGTGCCTATAATCCAAAGCCTCCTTAAGAAACCTCAAGTTCTGTCAGTACCCAGAAAAGAAACATCCTCAGGCCTTAGGAATAATAATGCAATGGGGCCTATCATTCAAAAGCCAGATCTCATATTCTGTGCAAAAAGCATAGGTTTCTACCAGATTCTAGTTTTTATATTGGTAAAGTCAACAGCTACATCCCTGAAGCATTGCAGGAGCATATTTAATATGTTTGTGGCCATTTTCTGTTCAACTTGTACTAATTTTTGACACAGGAGTGTACTAAGAAGCCAAGTGATAAAAGGGAACTGACACAGCTGACAATGTGGGAAAGTTGCTAAGTTGCTGCTATATCCTTCAGCTACTTGAGGTGACATTGTTCCCCTACAAAACAAATGGCTTATCACAGATTGCATTATTCAGTAGACAGTAAACAGTTGCCACAATGCATGCCTCTTAGGCGTTAAAAAGGTCTTCAGGACATTTGTCAGCCTTACTTGATTTTTGGAGGGGGGCAGGGGGTGTGGATTTTTTTATACAATTAAGCCTGAGCAACATAGGTTTGTTTCTTTTTCCTAGATGTAAGTAGGCAGGGGAAAAAAAAAAAGTGCTAATATGGAAAGTGTTCCCTCCTTTTTGGGAGGATGACATCTTTTCATGGTGACCTGAAGCTCAGCTGGTTGTCAGGGCAGTTAGGGTGGCAGTCAGAGTCCAAGGCTATCACCTTTCCATTTCAGCTGTTGTGAGAAATGCTGACCAAAGTGTGCAGAAAAGTTATCAATCACTTGTCTTATTTGCTCATCTTATACATTCAGTGGCCTACAGTCATCTGGTGTCAGGTACCCTGGCCTCTCTTTGAGCCCATGATGCAAAGGAGAAAAAGAAGATCTCCAGTTTATCACCGCTCCTGAGAGCTCTCCCCATCCACAGTGTCATAGCTGGTTAAATTATCAGCATGAGGAAGCAATACCTGTGCTCCTTAAAACACTGCACAGCTTAAAACCACCTGCCTCAGAAGCTGGGTTGTCAATTGCTGTATAGCTTGAGCAATGTGTTTAGGGTCTGTCAGCACCTTCACTCTGCATTGCCATGAAAGGAAATAAATGTTCAGATTGACTGAAATGGCTCCAAGCAGCTCAGAACATTTTGTAATTGTGCTGAGGCAGCTCTGAATGGTCCTGCTGTCTGAGAGGCAATGAAAAAGGAACAGCAGGCTTTGCTTCTAAGTACATTTACTTCTTGACTGTTGAAATCATCTGTCTGAACGAGGTTCAGGCAGCAATGTTTCCTAATTATGTAGGCCAGTGAAGTACCCAGCACTGAGTGCTGCATTCACAGGAGTTTTACTGTGGCTCCCAAAGGAAGCTGCATATGAAATAGGCTGCTGAATCTTTTGTAAAAAGCATTTGCCTTTTTTTGAAAAAAAACAGTCCTGAAATATCCAGGTATGAAGTGACAGAATACCGGTGAATACAATGGCTTCCACCAGGAAGACCAATATCTTGTAGGAGTAAAAAATGGAGAGGAAAGAAGAATGGAGAAGTGCAAGGCTTAATAAACATTTAATTAGACCTCAATCTTCCTAATATAGGATAAGCTAGAAACAAAACCACATCTACTACCTGGAACAGAAGTTACTGAAAAACTGAGTATCAACACACTGCTGATGTACATGTTTGGAATTTAGATACCAATTATTTTCATTCAAGTGCCTAAATTTTCATATCAACATTGCTTAAAAACAAGTTTTCAGCTTATATTGCTTGCTGACAGCTATCATTTTTCAACAGCTTCTATCTAGTCATCTGTTAGGTCTCTGCTGGTTTCATAGCTGCGAGTTCAGCATTACTACACTGCAAGTCACAGGTCACACAAAATCAGCTCCTAGAAAGGTATGCTTCAGTGATCTTACTCCATTAGCTAAAATATCTTGAGAGTCAGGCTGGCCCAGAAAGCTGCCCTATAATTCACACTCCTTGATATTGAGAGTATGAGCAGGCATAACAACCTACAGACTGAGGAGCTGAGAAACTGCTCACCAGCACATGACAACACCAGGGTAATTCTTCTGAGAGAGGTGAATATCACTGCTACATATTGACAGCAAATGCAGATGGATAAATATTTCATTGCAGAGCTAAACATGTAATGTTATTCCTCTTTGAAATGTCATTGCACATCTGGGCATGGGTGCCTTTAATTTCTACATGCTACTTCTAAAAAGTTAACTCCTTCCCTCTTACCACAGATGGGTCTGATGCCCGTGGTGTGACTTCTCCTCATACTGTTGCCCTGATATTTTTAAAAAATAGAATAGGTATTAGTGATGACAACTATTAGGTCAGTGTTGTTCAGTGGTCTTCAAGAGAGTGGGGTATAAGAAATACTCTGGAAATGAAACACTTAAACATTTGGTAGTGGATTATCCCAAAACAAGATATTCTGATCAGTTTAGGGAGAAACAGCTTGAAACCTTCCAGAAGTGGCAGCCATGCTCTGCAGCAGCAAGCTGTGCAGAGCTCTGAAGAGTGTGATGTGGAGAGCAGCAGCAGATACCCTGCTCACAAGCATGCCTTTGAGTAGAGGCACTTTCTGCGGTGGCTGTCAAGCACACGGACCTGCCGAAGCCGACATGCAGGAGCAGGGTGAAGCAGTTTCTGCAAGCTCTGATTTTAGCCAGAGAGAGAGGCAGGTGTAGTAAGGCACTCTAATGTCTTTTTAATTTCTGTGTGCCCCATAATTAGGTATTAATCCCAGAACTGTAGAAAACAAATGATATGTTGACAGCTACTTGAAAACAAATATCTCACGCTGCAGTTCTTAATATAGCCACAGAGCTCCAGGCAAGAAGCACTTCATAATTTCAAATGTATTATCCTAATTGTAGCTTGTGTTTTAACTGAGATTTCTTTTCTCCATTTCCCTACCAAAAGATACCACCACTGAGTGAAAGAAAGTCCTTTACTCTTGCTGTAAAGTGGAGTTATTTTACTTTAGGGTTGGACTTGGGCCCTACTGAAAAATTGGGAAATATTTTTCCTAGGTGCTGGTCAAATAGAAAGCTATTGTTGCTATAATATGGAAGAGAATAATCCAAATGCTTTATATGGAGAGTTACTGAGCTACAGTCACAGGTGTGGAGCATCTACTACCACCCTGTAGTGGGGTCGTCAGTAAACTCCCAGTACGAGGCCATGTTTCTAGTTTCTATTCATTATAATTTACATTTGGCAGTAGAAAGAGTCCCTTTGGACCCACCCAGCCTGGTAACACCAGCAAAGAACTGCAGCCTGACATCAAGAGCAGATTTTACTTCATATCTTTTGAAAAGTTCATTACGTTTGTTAATCCATTTTGCTTTTTCTTGTTCTGGAACAGGCAAGATAAGGATGCACAGCTGGCTTCCTTAGCAAAAAGAGGTGTTTATTATCCAAATCCAGCAGTTTGTTTATCTGAAAAATAAATACAAAACATTATTTTATTAAGAGCTTTTGGTCTTTGAAGACATAACTCCTAAATAAATACTAATTGCCAATATTACATGTCACATAGATTTTGCTTTTATAGAATCTTGTTTTAGTTAATTCTCAGATCCCAAGAAACATTTAGATAAGTACAAAACCAAGAAGACATAGGGATTTTTTGCTTATAAAATGTGTCTGTGTATGTCTTTATGTTTTCCATAGGAAAAAAGATGGACACTCTACCAAAACATAATATAAAGCCAGATAAAGAATAGCTACTGCATTTTTCCTGCTGAATCCATGCCTGCGTTAAGTTAGTGGACTATTTGCCATAGGCTCCTATAATTTTTGGACCACAGTCATGAAGTTTGGTCCAAGCCTATTGGAATGAATGAAATCCTTAACAGGGAACAAAGTATTCACATGAAGAGTTTGCTTTTCCTTTAGGAGACACTATGCTTTCAAAAGCCCAAGGTTTTGAAAAGTGGTCACATCTGGCAGAGGTTTAGGGAACAAGATAAAATTCTGGGCTTAGAGACAGAGTAATTTGTAGAAAATCACCCATTCCTGTGTAGAGATTGGCTGCCCATTACTTGATGAAATACTCAGTTCTTTGGTGATGAGCTGGAGCAGAAGTGCTTTACAGCCTAACTCTGTCTACAAGCCAAACAAATGTACTTTAATTCTTTATTAAATTTACTTAAATATTGATTTTGCAGGCTAGTATGAGGATAACCAAAGCTACCCATAGCTCCTGGAGAATGGAAAGAAGATGAAGATATTCATGCATGCAGAGCAGGGCTCCATGCAGTTGGCAAATGCACATGGAGCACACAAAACACCTTGGCTTCTGTCCTGGAGCTGGGGCTGGTGCAGAGGTCTCACGCAAGGGCTGCTGCAGGAGTCGTGCACAGGCATTGTCCTCTGCCTCAAGTGGGACTGCCTCTGAGAGGGACAAGCTAGATGGGAGCACTCTTTGTCCTTAATGTGTTCTCTTGGGAACCCAGGCACTGGCCACCGTGTGTGTCCTGGGAGAAAAATGTCTCTAGAGTTGCCTGAGTGGCCACAGACTCACTCCTTGGGCCGCCAAGTCTCGCTGCAGACAGGAGCATTCCATGGTGACTTCCTCCCATCCCCAAAGGCATAAGCAGCTTTCTGCCTGCTAACATAGACCTGCATTTGGTTTAGGCTTCAGGTGAGACAGGGCTTTTCTGTGCTCTAGCATTGCCTCACCATCGCCACTGCCAGCCAATCTGATTTATTACCGCTGGGGAGATGATCAGCCTTGGTGCATGTTTAGAGATGATCGTGCATCTGGTGATGGTCAGTATGGGCCACAGCATCTGCTGAGGAGCTATTTGAGGGTTTTGACATGTCCCTGTGTGATGGAAGATGCTTAAAGCAGAGTTACTTACAGTTCATTTGCTCTTAGATAGCCAGGAAATCAGGCAGCAATGCGCTGGGCCTTAGTGATGTAGATATATATAATGAAGCTGTGCCATATGTTCCTTTCAGAATTCCTGTCACTTTCCATTTACCTAATTTAATATGCTTGGCATAACATAGAATATATACCCAACATACTGACATTCACAGCAGATACTTCTAGCAGACTAAAAGGTCTCAAAATTGTCCACAGAAGGAGTCAGAGCCTGTCTTTACTCAGCTAAAATATCTGTATAAATTTCAATGAACATTCTGTTTCTTGGTGAGGAACGTGGAAAACGGCCATCTATTTATATTTTAGCCTAATAAACATCTTTCTGTCACTAAGACAAGTGAGCTTGAAACTGCTTCAAAATTTTCCTTTCTTTTTTCTCTGATCCATCATTATTTAAAGAATAATAATAAAAACACTTAATACTCAAAAGCATATATTTAAAATCCTGTCTGCTCAAGGGATTACATTTAAATGTCACTTCTAAAAAAAGACATATCTAATTTCAACATTGTCTTCCTGAAAGGTTAAGTATGTAGAGAAAAATTAATGCTTATGTTGATGTACAGATTATCTGTCTTGTCATTCAGTCTGATATTTTTCACAGACTATTTCAATGAATGACAGATAAATTGGAGTTACAACTGATTTCTGGATTTTCCCTCAAGAAAAAGGAAATAGAGGGGTTAAACTGCCTTAGGAGTTATAATTTCAAAACATTTTTAAGGGCTGGGGATTTTTGTCATACACATATATTTGTGCTTTGGGGAGAGAGCAAACTCCAAGGCACATAGTGAAAATTTGTTTAATATGTAAGTCATGAAAAGCAATGACTTCTTTGAAAATAGCTTAATGCTCTCTCAAACTCCAGACAGGCCTTCACATGCCTCATATTTATTCAGATACGACTGACTTAATGCTTGAATGACACAATTTACATTTTCCCTTTCAGGAAATACTGTGTTAGAGCTCAGGACTGGAGTCTTGGCAGTGCACATTAAGCTGCATAGGGAAAGTCCCCAGCTCTCTGGGATTTGGGTGGGGAATGTGTTCTCCCACAGTCATTCCCAAAGACTAAAGTTATGTAAATAAAGTTGCATCAAGTTCCTCTACCTCCACTTGCCCCACTCCATCTTATATATGAAGTACCTTTCCAGACAGATTATATTTATTCCAAACAAGCTGTTCTGACTCACCATGGTGTAATGACTGGATTTGTGACTGAGGGAAGAGCAGTGGATGTTTGCATGGATTTTAGCAAGGCTTTTGACACAGGCTCCCATTTTTTTTGCACCAAGTTTGGGCTAATATGGTCTGGATGGGGAGGTTAAACCCTGATTAGATGATGAGGCTCAGAGGGTGATTTTTCCTGGTTGGACCTGGATGCCTGCAGTGAATGGAGTATCCACATGTCTATTCTGGAACCTGTGCTGTCCAATGGCTTTACCAATGGAGAAGTGTGTTCTCACCAAGTTTTCAGATGATATCAAGCTGGGGGGACTGGGTGATATAGTGAGGTGTAGGGCTGCCAGCTGTGGGGACTGAGACTTTCTGGAGGAATGGCACAACGGGAAACTTTTGAAATTTAACCAGGACAAATGCCAAATCTTGTACATCACTGAAGGAAGAGGGTCCTGCAGTGATGTAGGCCAGGATTTACTGAGTCTGGTGAAAAGATGGCTGAGGAGGCACAGAATAACGCAAGAGAAGCCACTCAGCACCCATGGGGAGGTGCAGGAGATGGAGATGGAGATGAGCTCTTCTCCGTTATTCTTGGTGGGAGGATCAGAGCCAGTTGTCATTAATCGAAAAAAGAGATCAAGTATAAGGACAAGTCATTCCCTCTTGGGACATTCAGGCAGTGGTACAGGCTGCTGAGAGATGATGTGCATCTCCATCCCAGGAGGTTTTCAAATTTCAAAACTCCTAAGCAACCTGTTGTAGCCTTGTGACTGACCCTGCCTTGGGTAGGAGGTTGGACCATAGATCTTCTGAGGGTTTTTCCCACATGAATTATCCTGTGGTCCTAAAACAGCTAATGACAATGAACAGTAGTCTGCAATTACAGAACTTTTTTCTACATATATAGAGCTCCTGTATTGGTTGGGAGTGGCAGATGAAACTTGCAGCTCCCAGAGTGCTTTTTGGAAGTGGAATAAGACCTCTGACATGTGTGTGGACAGTGAGCTCCAGAACAGTGGATGGTCTGGAACACAGGATGTGTATAATCACCCAAAGAATGAGATTTTGCAATAAATTTCCGAATGTATTTGTTGGGGGAAAACCTGCTTAAACAGTTCTAAAATACAGCTTGATAAATTTATGAACAAGATTATGGGATACGATTGCCAGCAACGGCAGGGAAAGAATTCAGTGACCTAGGACTGTGTGCAAGCTTACCTCTTTTTGTTTAGACAAATGCAAGGCCAAGCTCCTCATCTTCAAGAATAAACAAATGGAAAATTAAACATGGTAAATTTTGTAAATATTTCATTGACACTTCAGACTACGAAATCGAAAACAATCTTTTGCTAGTTTGAAGTTATTAAAGTTTTTAGCTGTGAGGCTTGATAACCATGATAATAAATGGTATTTATATTCTAGTGCAAAATGGATATCAGAACCAAAATGCACAAATATGGACAAACCTAATTAAGCTGTGATTGGTTTATTCATATCACAGCAGCTGAAGGCTATATGATAAACAGCTTCAAAGCAGGTGCAGCATATGTCATTGGCTTGATTATTAAAAATTGACATTTGATTCAAGCCTAAATTTAAAAAAGGAGATTGTATACAAATTCAGTCATGCTATAATGGTATTGCACTGCAACAAAATTCTAATTTTCTTCATGAAGTAATTGCATAGTTCCAGTTTGTCATGATAAATCAAGCCTGAACCCAAGCACAGGAAAGTCTAAAAAAAGTCAAAGTGCTCTTCATGATGCATGTTCCAGGATATAACCTTGCAAGAGGCAAATGAGGAATAGTAACACACATATTTATAGCCAGATCACAGAAACTTTTTATAGCCAACCACAGTTTCAGTGGAAGGAAAGGCATGTTCCCATAGTAATGCACTTTATAAAGGCAGCATTTTTCAATTGAGATACACCTGCCAAAGATCCGACTGCAGTCAGGGGAGACACAGTCAAAGTTGTGTTTATATCTCCTTCAGTTTTAATAAAGCAGCAATCCACAACCCTAACAGGTACATTTCATACTTACTGTGAGGATATATGGGGTGCTGCTCACCTCCCTCAGCAGGTTTGGGTATGGTCCTGTGTTCTCACAAAAAGGGATGAGCCTTAAAACCTGAAATCTGGAGGGAAGAGCTCCTGTTTCTGCTGGTGCTACTGTAAGGAGCAGGGAGCATGCAGGGAGGCAAATCCCCATAGCGTGGTTGATGTGCTCCTCAGCAGAAGTGCAGTCACATGAGATGGAGCTATTATGGGCTAATCTGGGAGCAGTAAGGTACAATTTTGTTTTCACTGCACAGCACCCTAAAGCAAATAAATAGTGCTCAGCCTGTAATGAAACTCGATAAAATTTCATTGAGTGGTATCAGGATTGATCACTGTAAGCTGACATTGTTATTTCCACATTCCTCCGAAAATCTGTCCAGTGCAATGTACAAAGACACTGGCATGATGCCAGATTTGTTCAGCTCTAAGTGTTATTAACCACCAGAATTGCAACTGAAACATAGATGGTAACCTAAATATACACAACAGAAATATAAAAATGGGAAAACAGGATCAAAAAAAAAAACAAATTTGAAAGGGAATAACATTAGTTTAATTGTGAATAAATAAATTAGTTATGACTGAAAACCCCTTACAAGTTCCCATGAATTAAGTTCACATTGCTTTAAATAAAGAAAATAAAAGATTGAGTTTTTAAAGTTTTTTGTGTACAGTGCCAGTGTCCTGTGCAGAGAATGCTGCCTGGTATGTATTTGATCAGAGTTACTGGTATTAAGGAAGTAAAGGCTTATTTCAGCTGGCTAAACTGGGATATACAATTTTGTGTGAAATTCTGAGTCCACAGCAGCCAGGACAAAATGGGGAAGGTCTTGCTGAAATCCTTCAGGACACCTGACAGCAGCAGGCAAAAATGGGGAATATGCCAGAATGTCTCCAGTGGCAGTAGATATCTATCCTCAGGCAGTGTAACTGAACCCTAAACGTGTCCATGTTTTACGGGATAAAAGGATACAGCATGGTTATAAAAGTCATGAGTATTGCTGAGAATTTTTCCAGTGGGGTTTTGGGAAGGAACTGTTTCATCTACCGGCACAACTATGCATTGCAAGTATTGATCAAGGAAAAATTTATTTACAGAGATTTTTGAAATACAAACATAAAATAGCACATATTATATATATATTTTACAAAAATGAATATTGAAATAATAAACATGGTACAGCACAATACAACATCAATGAGCTAAACATAACAGCAACAGAAATCTATGTCTGGAAGAAGTTTGCTGTTAGTCGTACGTAACCAACAGAGCTCTACAGTACCGTGAGTGGAATTTCCAAAGGACGGGAAAACGTCCATTTACTGCATTTCATAAAAAGTACTACAGTAAGGGTACATATGCCAAGTAATTATGTTGCATTTTGTAATAATGCTGAAAACACAGAGTCTTAATAAAAGTTATATTGGGCTGAATAAGCAGTGGATAAATGTTTGGGGAAGAAAAATGTGCAGAGATTATACAAAATACTGATAAAGTGGCTTATTGGTCCTTTTATTAAGTTTAATGTATAGATTAAAAAGTGTTGCAACACCAAGTCTTAAACCACCAGAGAGAGGTAAAAAAAAAAAAAAAAGGAGAGAAAATAAAAAGGAAAAGAAAGAAGAATCGCACCAAAAAAAGTTTCCTCTATTTATTTTGTGCCATGGTCAACATCTGTGCGTGCGTGTGTGCTTTCGGGAGCGCCGCACTGAGGGGCTGCCAGGCGCTACCCCAGCACGTGGGCGCTGCCACCCCTCACCAGCCTGTCCGGTAATTGGTGCATGCAGAATTTCACCATTTGCCAAAGCAGAGTTTTCCTTGCTTTTATTTTTGTGGAGCAGACCCTGCTCGGGTGAGAGAGCCTGCCGCTGCCCAGCCCGGCCGGGTGGTTTTGCACCACCTTTCACCTCCCTGCCACCCTGGGGCCGCCCACTGTCCCGCTCCTGAGAGAAAGCACTTGAAAATTCCTTGTCCGTCGCCGTTGTCCAGCAGACCCGGGCAAGCCCGGCAGGGCCCGTGCCCGGGCCTGGCTCAGTAGGGGTACTGCTTCTGCTTCTTGCCCGAGAAGCAGGCCAGCCAGGTGCACACCAGCATGGCGGCCGCCGCGCCGCCGCCCGTGCAGTAGTAGGCCCAGCCGATGTGGCAGGTCCCTGCAAGGCAAACACAGGGACACGGGTCAGCGTTAGACAGCGGGGAAGCACCGCCGCCACCACCCTCCCCTTCGGCCCGCCCAGGAAAACACTTTTACCAAATTCCGGCCCACGCGTATGCCCACCTCAGACAGGGAACGCGGGGGGTAATTCAGGCTCGGGCACTGCAACCGGGGTGTTTGAAGCCGAATGCGGCTGAGAACTGCTGGGTGACCATAACCCAGGGCATGGGGACCTGCTCACATCCCCCTCACACAGACATCGACCCTGACCATCCGCAAAGGAGCGTGGAGTCAGGGGATCATCTGATGGTGGCTGCTGGGGGAATGGAAGCACAGAGTCCAGAAATAAAAAAATAGGCAAATTTCCCTATCCCCACCCGAGGTCACAATCCATTGTCGAAAACTTCACTGATCTTCTGTCTCATGAGTGTCACAATATGGCTTAGAATCCATTTAAAGGTCTCAGCATCTTTATACAATCAAACTTATCACCCTAAATGGTGCTGGGGAATCCCATAATGGACCGTAAAATGATTACTTCCCTTTCAGGCACTATGCCTGCAGTAGGGGAGGAGATCAGGAAAACAGCAGCTGCAGCAGGGAGGAAGCCTCTTTAGAGAGCTCCAAAAGCAAGGAGATGGCTGCTGCCGCTCCTCAGAACTTTTAACCCATCTCAAAAGCAATTTGCACTTGGGCTGCATCATCATTGTCTTTTTTGAGTGCTTGAGACTTGTTACCACTGAGGTTCTTCCTGTGTTGTTGACACCTCAGGTGATATCAACCTGCTTAGAGCAGTGAGGGCTCTCAGCACAAGCAGGCACAAGCAGCAATGCAACACTTCTTTCCCAGCCTTCCCAAAAGCAGCAGAAACCATTCTTCCCTTCAGAGAACAGAAGGTATCAGAGTTTCCATCTAGAAATAGGTGTCATATTGGTATTCTGTCCCGATAGCATGGGCAAGGCAGGCTTGAGGTTCCGGCAATTATCAACTCAGCTAATCCTGCCTTAAGCACAAGAAACACAAAATGTCTGTTCATCTTAACAAGTCCAAGGCATTCGCATGCCTCGAGGCAGACAGCATTGCCACCGACTGTCTGCAGGATATTGTCTGGCAGGCTTTGTAAGGAGACCTTAGTGAGAGGCAACACTTATGCTCCTGGTCACTTTGAAGATCTCAGGCTGACACCACAGCATAATACTTGTTTCATTTTTTTCTTCATAATCCTCACAAATTTTTATTTAAAAAATGTCCAGTGAAACAAAGATCCTGATGTGACCAAGAGGACTTGAGGACTTTCGGCCTTGGCTTGAGCTCACTAGCCACTCTCCTTAATGTGCTGGAGCAGACAGAGAGATTCACTTGTTGTCATCTAGTTGTGCTCTGTAGATAACACCATTCTTGCCTTCCTTACAGAAGACCACACAGAGAGTCTGACTTCCTGAAGAGAAGGCCATCAGAAACCCTGGAGAGCTGTCAAGTGCCTGGCAATGTCCCTGATGCTAACACTTGCCCAATCACTCAGCAGTCCACGGAGAGACCTGTCTCTGGACCACCTATTGCTTTGCCTGTGTACACACCCTGTCCTTAGCTTCTGTTGGGAATTTCAAAAACAGATTTAAGCCTACACCAGATGTTTAAACTCACTGTAACGCTTTGAAAATGATCATGTTTATACCAGGGTAGGGTGTGCTACAGCATTTGTTGTGATGAATGGCCTCCATTTGACAGGTCTTTTTAAATTGTGAAATATTCCAAAAACTACTAGAGAATTGTAGATGTAGCTTGAAAAAGTAAATTTTTCTCATCATGATGTTTCCAGGTAGAGAAAACATCAAAATACTACTTTAAAGAGAGTTTAAAGATTCACGTAGTGCCACTGCCCAAAGCTGTAACCTAAGCAGGACAGAGTGAAGTAAATTTGACCTTTTGCATGGTGTGATTTCAACTTTTGTACCTTGGCAGTGGGAGCGAGTATGTGTGATATGTGTTAAGAAGAAAGAGCTGTTAAATCAGTGTCAGAGATGTGTTCAACGGATACATTCACATACACACATTCACTCTTGGCTGAAGAGAACATTTATTTCTCCATACCATGCTCCATTTACCCAAAGGAACACTGCCCTGTGTAATGCTCTGAGGCACAGCAGGCAGGCAGCCTCCTGATCTAACAAATGCAATGTAGTTCACAAGTGTGAGTTGGGTCAAGATGAACAAATGAAAGAATGGGAGAGCAGGGGAACGCATGAAAGAGCCGTGAGCTTGACCTCAGAGCAACAATAACACAGCAATAAACCTGGCCATTATTTCCAGCCCATGTCAAGAGCAATGGGAGGCCTTGGAAAGAATAGCCTGATCTGTACTTGGATGAGGCTGAGCAGAAGAGAATTTCAAGCTGTTGTGCTGAAGAGCCTGCAGTAGGGCAGGTGACTGAGGGTATAGGACTTAGCTATACTTTTTGTTGCAAGTATAGTTAAGGATCGATGCAAGATCAGAGATAATCCATCTCAAAGGTACCCATTGCAATGAATGCCTACATTGCATAGCCACGTGTCCAAATGAAACAACGACAGGCCTTTTATAACCCTACATTGCACAAGGAGGAAAACATTTTGGAGTTATTGTTTCTGCTCTGGTGCTCTCATTTTACCATATGTATGGCCTATTTTAGTCTACTGCATCCTAAAGAAAGATTGTTGGTAATCATTAATTGAGTAATTCAGTTCCAGTTTATATTGCAAAATGACTTCTGCTTCACACTGATATAAAAGACTCACTTTAAAAGGAATAGGAAGCTTTATAAAAAGCAGAGTTGAAAAGCTATGACTGCACTGACACCACCAAGACTAGTCATGTTTCAGTGGTAAGCAAACGTTGAAGAGATTTGCAAAACTGGGGCTTAAATTCAACCATCAAGTAGAGCAGTTTGCATTCATGGAGCCCGTCATATAAAAGATTAGAAATCCAGTATTGCAGTTTCCCTTTTTTTTTTTTTAAAGTCAAAGTTCTAAAATGAAAAGCAACACTACCTAAATACTTGATAGAATTAATTGAAACCATGTCAATTTTCACACACAAAAAGGCACAAAAGCTTTGTTGTTTCCCTGAAAGATGCATTGGAATACACATATATATACACACAGGTAGAAGAGTTTGAGGGTGTGGAAATGCAAGCAAGAACGTGTACATGTTCTTGCTCCTAAGATGGGCTAGATCTGAGTTTGTGCCAAAGTAAATTCCCAGCAGCTGAAGTGCTCTTCTAGATGATAGAGATGGCATGGATCACAGCAGCTTGCTTCACTGCACAGAACTGGTGTTGCTTTTAACAAATCAGTCTTCACCTGACAGGTCAGTATTGAGGGAGAAGCCGTGGCTTCAGCACTTCAGCACTTTGTTAATTCTGGGGGGCGTGTGTGTGTCTGTGTTTGTTGTCTTTATTTATTTTTTAAGACTGCATAAATAATTGGAGCTCTTGGTTGTTCAGTGAAGCAGGATTGTCCAAATTGGCTCAGATAAGTTTGTAGCCAGCCATTAAGAACTTCGTTTTCACCTTTGTTTTACTGGGATTGGCAGCAAGAGAGTATCAGGATGAATACTGACATAACAGAATCATGGAGCTTGAAGCTATAGGCATGGATGGCCATTTTCCAAGCAAATAAAGGAATGAAAGACTGGAAACATTGCACTCTTTTTAAAGAGGACTGAGGAAAATCATGGTCCCTGAGGACTGAGGACAAAAATTATGGTGAAAGAGGACACTATCAAAAGAAGATTTACATAAAAGAGTCCCATGGAACATCAGACAATATTTACTAAACCAAAAGAAATCAGTAAATGTGGAAAGGTAGTTTTGCAGTGATGAATGGGCTTACTAAAAAGCACTTCCATGCCTTTTCCTGATTTCTAATGTGATCCTCAAAGCCAGGATATGCACCCCCTTGCTCCCCTCTTCCTCTTAAATATATAGGCAAATAAAGATCAAGACAAATTTGGGAGTGAGTAACATTTGGCAACAGAAAATATGCAGATACTTGATCTGCCATGGAGCTGTGCCAGGATCCAGTTGCCAAAAAACATAATTTTACCAGGACTTCTATTCGTGATGTCTTATAAATAATTATCACATATAGTTATCAAGGTCTTGGAAATAACATACGGTTTTGTCTAAAATAACCAATAATTGCCACTTATGAAAAAATATCCTGAATATGAAAGTGTCTTGGATGCAAACCTGTTAATTGCAAGACTTAGTATCTTAAATATTTGTACCTTTTTTGCTGTTAATTTTAAGACTATCCTGGACTTGCAGTCTGGAGTATTTGGCAAACTCTAATCAATTAACCTTCAAGTACAGACTATTTTCCAAGTTGAAGGAGAAAAGGTTTCAGAATTAGCCAGACTGTAGAGAACAAATTATATACCTTCAGAAATAAAACCTACAATTCCTACTTCCAAGAAGTTGTGCAGGAATTCTAATTAACAGGTTCACATGAGAGTACAGTACTGCAGAGAATGTGAATTTTCATATAATCAATCAGGATGTTGGAAAAGTAGTCAGAAAAAAAAAAAAAGAGCGTGATGCTAAGGGATATACTGGGATTTGAAAATATGAAAGACATAAATGAATGTAAAAGATAATCAGCTAATTAATAAGAAAGCAAAATTATTTTGAAACAAAGCCAAGATAAATTAAATAGCTGAAGATCTTTTTCTTGACACACTGACAATGAAAAACTGTCATGTGAAATCAGCTGCAAAAGCAGGAAAAGAACTTGAAACTTGGAATGCTTCCAGAAAGAATTAAAGTAGTTATGTGGAATAAGGAAAGAACACTATATAAGGTAAAACTGCAGCCCAGCAAACAGTCTGATACAAAATAATGAATTCAGTGCAGCTGGTTACTTTTTTTGTTGCACAGATATGACTTTCTCAATGGATTTATCTTTAAAAAAAAATACGACTTTTTAATGCATGTATATTTTTTTTCAAGCTATTTTGGTTACTTAGAATTGGTCTGTAACTAAATGCATAAAATTTCATACGGTTCTGAAGGGTAAAAAAGTGGGGGGAAAAATGCCAACTTGAAATTCTTTAGTCNTGATCAAATCCTCCTTTCTTTGGAGGATCACATAATTTTGTTTAAGCAAACCTCTAATTTGCTGTAGGTGTGCATTTATCGTGGAGCAATGAAGGAGAAACCAATACTCAGTGTCAATTACAACGCTCAAATTCCCAGGAGCAAATAGCTCATGTGCTGCTAATGAGGAGCTCTCTCAGCCTCCTGCAAAAAGTCAGCAGAAAGCTCACCTACTGCAGAAGTGAAATCAATTTCGCCTCTCTTTGAACATCCACAATGCCAAGATTCACACTGGACTAGAACCCCAGATTCCCTTCAGAGACGATGAAGAAGAAAACTCACTTACAAAAGTGTGTTGTATTTCCTCTTAAAGTAAAGTTCATCAGGTGAACCCTGCTCTGGTAGCTCCTATTTTTCTCCCTTTTAACTGGGAAGGGATTTCAAACAACCAGTTCAGCTGCCCTTTTTGAATAATAAAGAGCACCAAATACTTGCTCCAGGTGGTCTGAGCCCCTTTCTGGATGCTCCTGCTTATGTCTACTGATGGCAAGAGGTTCTTGCATTACCATGAATAATTCTGGCAACAAAGGTATGTGTCTTATCATAGAATGATAGAATGGACAGGGTTGGAAGGGACCTTAAAGATCATTTAGTTCCACTCTCCCTGCTGTGGTCAGGGACAGGTTCCACTAGACCAGGTTGCTCAGATCATCCAACCTGGCCTTGAACGCTGGGATGGGGCATCCACAGCTTCTCTGGACAACCTGTTCCTGTGGCTCACCACCCTCACAGTAAAGAATTTATTCCTAATATCTAAACCTACTCTTCCAGCTTGAAGCGATTCCCCCTTCTCCTGTCACTACATGCTCTTGTAAATAGTCTTTCCTAATGTTAGACGGAATATATGTGAACCTTCATAGAGTCACCAAAAGCTTGCAAAGATTTAAGAATGGAAGCTGTTTGGGTAGCACTAAAGAGGAAATGTTTCTTGATGGATTACTTCCTTTACTAGCACATAGTTTACTCAGTCATTTATCTAAGAACTCAGCAGCTGCAGCTCAAGTATGCTTGTAGAGGTTGTGTTCAGCCCCAGTCAAAAAATGAATGTGTGAAATCTCCGTGCTGTTTGCAGAGGATCTGCAAACAAGAAAAATGCCTTTTTCAGACGGATTGCTCATAGCAAAACACCTTTGAATATTTTGTCTTTAATAGCATTCTAACAAGTTGTCCTAGCTTCTAAATCCTTTTCTTGATTCTTTGGCACTCTATGTCAACACTCAGCCAGATGCTGAAATGATGCCATCTAAGACAAATTAAATAGTTGACAAAGTCTTTTTTACATCCACACTGCTTTCTATAGGGTTTTTATGCTGTTTTAGTAACTGCACTGTTTGTTTTGAAAGTGTTTTAAAGACCATTTACTTTAACATTTCCACAGCAGAAGTAATTATCAAGTCAACAGTTTTCTTCAAGATATTTCAAGCTCTCTAAAAGTGGCAAAGGGGAACCTTAATAATAACGATTTTTGGAAACAAATATTCATCAAGAGAGAAGTTTCTGAGAGTTTTTGAGGTCAATCCAGCTGCTTGTATAGTTCAGGATGGGAGCCAGGCTTTTAAGTGGCTCTCTAGACAGCAACTTCGGCCAGGTGAGCCCTTTCACAGCAGTCTACGGACAAATGGGCTGCCACAGACGGCAAGCAAAGGTATATGTTTGGAGATGTCTGCTTTGGCTGCTGCTGCAGCTGGGCCCTCAGGCCAAGGATGTCTCTGACCGTGAAGGTAGAGATAGATCTACCATATTTCGTCAAAGAAAGAAAAAGTACTTTCCAAGCAGTTAAAAAAAAAGTTCCACTAAAAATGGAGTTTATCTTAAATTTCGTGTCTTCATTTTTTCTGGTTAAAAAGTACCTACTATCACTTCATGTATCTGGTGGTTGGGAAGTGGCAGCTGGTAGCTCATGATGACATGAATCATCTACGTTTCAATAAGTGACTCTTACTCTAGATAAACACTTCGCTGTTTGGGCTCTTAGGTATTGGTCTCATAGTGCTGTTTCACCAGATGCCAACTGAGGCTCAATTTTGTGAGTTAAATTGAGCATGCCCTGACCTCTCTGGGACCTTCTGTGGAACTTGGCTGCCAATGCACCAATCACAACAGAAATCAGCATGTAAAACTGAGCAGTTTCCACATGCACATCTAGGGAAATCAATGGCCTAAAATGAAGCCTCACACTGATTTTAGGCATTCAAAACCAACATAAATGTGTTTACACATGTACACTCACATTTTCCCTTTAAAACAGGCAAGCAAGTTCAGAAGATTTCTTCCTGCACCTTAAATATGCAAAATGTGGAAGCTTTTGCAAATGTCTAGTGCATTCTCTCACCTTAATGCAGAGTCCCTCACGTCAATGGATTTCCTGATAAAACACTCATTTTTTATGTTTTTCTTGTGTGTTACATTTAGAAATGAAAACAAAATGGTATTTTGCTCTAGCACTAACTCAGCAAAATTGAATGTGCTCTATATGATATCCCATAACGATGGTTACTTTTGGGAAATTGCCTGCTAACTTCTTTTGCAGACCCTGGGATTTTGTAGATCTGACTCACTTTAACACCCCTCAGTCAGCAGCTCTGTCACTGCTGCCCTGAATGGGCCCACAGGCAAGTCCATGCCAATAATGCAACGTAACAGTAACAGTTTGCATGGTGACAAGAGATGGGGATGATTTTCATGCATCCTCAGTGAAAGGCAGCCCCTTTGAGCATCGTTCATTTCCTACTCCAGTCTCCACCTCAGGCACTATTAGCCTGTTGCCAAATTAGAGTACGGACTTCGACTCAGTCAATGAGCAAGCAATTGTGCTGGTTTAAAACGTAAACATCTCTTTTTCTCTTGCCCCCATTTATTTATATTGCCCTATTTCTAGGAGTTAACACCCTAAAAACAGTGGTAGAAGATTTCTCCTGTTCATAATCTAGCGTTTCATTGGGAACTCTGCTCTGACCTGTGATCCAGATGGGATGCTGCAATAGGGAGCAAGGCTCCAAGATCTTCATACAGGTCATACTGACTGCTACGAAGCTGGGAACTACAAGCAGAGCAACACAGCACAGACCTATCATGGCCATAACCTGTCAACAAGATTTGCAAGAGGTCATTTGTCAAAGGCCTAATTTATCTGTGTATTTCTTTTCATGATGGTAAAACCATATTTCTAAAGAAGAGCAGGGAGCAAGCCCCTTACAGGTGCACCAGTCCCTGTCTGTCTATTTATGGAGGTTATTCCCGGTCCCCCTTTGCAAAACAGCTCATCTATTGAATGTAATTTAATCAAGAAATGGAGTTGTCCTTGGCAGGGTGTCTTCATTTGAAGAATAACTCCCCTTTGTCAGAGATGGAGCTATATAACCACTTTTATTTGATTGAAGAAAATTAGCCAGATTAAATACATAAATGTTTAAGTAAATGCTTTGGACATAGTTCACCTTATAAAAACCAAATAAATATCCATTTTTAAAGAGAGCAGTAAACTGTTGGGTATTTCACAATGTCAGCTCAGGTTTTCTAGAAAAGAATACTCAAATCCACTTAATTTAAAGGCATAATTATTTTTCCTGCAGCCTTTTTAAATACTGCTTTGGAATCTACACAGAAATTTCTGCACTTGGCAGGGGTGGAAGGAGGGGTCCTCTCTTCACAATATGGGCCATCTCAGTGCTCTTTGGAGTGCCTATTAGTCTAATGCCTTTTCAGAGTGCCTGAAGACATGAAGAAGCATTTCTTATCTAGCACACCCACTAAAGATTAAGCTTTTTTTTCTGGGTTCTTACAATTGCTGTTTATTTATTCTCTCTAGCTATGGGCATGTTATGGGGGCAGGGGTTTGTCATGTTTTCATTAAGCAAAAATTTTCATTTAATTAATAATTCTAGTATATTTCTGGTTGATATTACATATAACAGTGCACAATTCAGCTGCTTCTCAAGAGAGTTCTTGCAGTCCCTCATCTGTATCTGCCTCTTGTTCTTTTTCATCCTCCTATAACATAGATTGCAGCTCCTGGCTTTTATTTTCTACCTTCAACCTCAGCCATTTTCGCCCCTTACTTTTTTTAAGTCCAGAACAAGCATCACTGCTGAACACCCACCTTTGCTGGCTCTGTGGTCCCAGCTGTTGAGCTTTGACCCTCTCCCAACTGCACACTCACGTTCCTTGTGGGCCAGGCTGCAGCACTTGCTCTGCCATCCTGGAAGGGGAGGCTGAACGCTGTCTGCTGATCAGTGTTCCTGTGAACACTCTCTCCTTTGAGAGTAACCACGAGCTGAGTTATCCTCTCTATGTCACCCTCAATGGCACCCACAGCAGCAAGGGGTGCAGGACCAGCACTCCCATCATCACCTTTTCTCCCATTAGCAAAACAGTGCAGGGCTCACAGCAGCACAGATTTTCTGAGAGTGGATTTTGAATGCAGCGTGGTTCTTCAGACAACTCATTTCACAGGCTCAGGAACAGAAAGCATATCATTCCGGCTTAATCAAATTAAATATTCAAATGAAAGCAATAATTACTTAAATTTGTCTTGAGACTTAGCAAGATTAAGTCTTTGAAACATCATTTTTGGCCTCTAGGCTATAATGAGTATGCCAGTCTCTAATGATTCAGAAGAGACCTAGAGGGTTGGGGTTATCACCAACCAAGAGGTATTTATGAAAGACGAGTGGCATGGTTATTAAATGGCCCTCGGACAGTACCTCTTCTTTACAGATGGTTTTGATAACACACCACCAAACAGACATTGACATTATGTAAAAAAAAATCATGGCAAAGCATTTAAGTTCACTGCCTATGTACGTGGAAAGGAGATGTTTAGCAGCAGGGCTGCCTAGCAGAAATCACTGCAGCAAATTTCAGCTCTCATTATGATCTGTTAATTAACGTGTTGACATATGATTGCAGCAGATCAGTGAGACCAGCACTGCTGTCAAGTCTAGGCATGTGTCACACATGGGCTGTGTGCTCCAGCTCCAGAAAACACAGTCAGAGCCTTCACAGTTAATGCAAGTCTTCTCATGGTCCTTCATGTGTACCTGGAAGGAAACCTGCCAGATGACATTTTTCACATTGGTTTCTTCACTGACTTTTAAGGCAGAGTGACTCAATTTATGCAAATATCTGACTCATGAGTCAAGATTGAGACAGTGAAGGTGGTCTTGGAGACTCTGCTCTTACTGGGGACACGACAGTGTTTAAAAGTAACAGTTCGTAACTGCCCAAGTGCTTCAAAGAGCTCACGCTTTCACAACACCCACCTTCTGTGACTCTGCAAGGAAATAACCTGGCAGGTAACACTCTTCTGCGCCTGGGAACAAACATGGGACATAAGCTGGAACCCCAGGAGCAGAGCTGCTCACTGCTTGGCATGGAAGAGCAGGAACCAGCGTGCACCAGTGAGGTGCTAGCTGGCCTTTCAAAGGGGGTGCTGCTCAGTGGGCTGGCCAGGAACTACTTCGGGCTTCCACACAGGATTGGCCACAGGCAGCAGAGAACCTGAGTATTTCCTGCAACAGTTACCACAGAGTTTTGCCTGGTCTTTCTACTACATCCTTTGACACACCTTCTCATGGAGCAGGGAATCTAAGTTCTGGAACATTTTTTTCCTGCTAGTTAACTATACATTTCTGTTGTCATGGTTCTCTCTCCTCTGTGTTTAAATTTTTCTATTATTAGGTGAATAAAAAATTTTCAGGAACTTTTTATACTTTGCTGAAGAGTGAATTTAATATCAACAGTACAGAAGGATATTAGAGTTCAGAATAACAAGGTAAAGCTTCTAGAGCACATTTCACATTCCCTGAGCAGCACCATAGCTGGTTGCTGACAAGACATCAGTGGCACTGTAGGGATGGGTGCTGATATTGGTTATGAGAATTTCTGGTCCCCTATCAGATCAAAAGCACTCAATACACCACAGGAATTCTGTAGGGGAGAGTGGCCTGGAGCATCTCACCCAAAGCAGTATTTTTTTATCTTTCAACCTCAGTCCTTTTGCACATCTTGACAAGAAACACCTCTGAGATGGAAACAAATCTCCATACTCCTGAAATCTGACAGAAATGTCAGTGTAAAATCAAGAGATGATGCAGCAGGTCTGTCTATAACCCTAGGAGACCATTTTTGTCTACTATTCCTTGCACCGGGATTACCGTCAGGCCCTGCACACCTATGTAAACGATTTCTATGATTAACTAAGGTTTAGCTTGCAAGGGCTGGAAATAGGGAGCTCTATATTCTTAGGAGCAGAAGCTCTCAAGTCTGTGGGGGGTCAAGGTGCTCAGCCCCTCCTGCTCCTTCAGGAGGATTGCAGATCCCCCTCTTCCTCAAGCAACACAGGATCAGAGAGTACTTATAGAGAAGGGTATCGGCAGTTGCATTGATCCTTCCAGCTGAACAAGGACTCTGACGTGCATTCAAACATCAGATCCTGATCATCCACATTACTTAGTCCTTAGGTCGCTGCTGTTTCCTTGTTTTCTGGAGTCCCTCCAGAGAAAAGCACAGGTGTGAGCCTGGTTTGGCTGCATCCCTGGCTCTCATTCCAGGTGCAGTGCAGTCAGCAGCAGTAAGACAAGTAGCTTGTTTGGGAGAAGGCAAACATAGGGTGGAAGTCTTATTTGCCAGCTTCCCAAGTATGTGAGTAACATACAAATACACTCTAGGCTTGTGTTAGAAGGCCATAAACGTCCCGGAATTCAAAGACAGCCAACTGCACTCATGGAGAATTACCCTCACCAGTGCTGTGATGGGATGCCTCTTGTCTACCCTGTCAAGACCTGCAGGAGTGTTAGCTCCCATATTGCAAGACTATTAAATCAGATTTGTTTCTTAAAATATGCATACATAAATACATATATACATACATTTTCTTTTATCATTTCTTCTGGAAAATATTTCCAGAGATCCACCTGAAATTCCCTGCATTGGCACCATTCCAGAATTATGCAATATGATTAGCCTGCCACACACAGGTAGGTTGCTTCCCCAAACCTGTGTTTATGTCCTAGTTTGCTTTTATGGCAAGCCACATATAGAAGAGTCTAAAGAGATCCTTCGGTGACAACTCACCCAATTCAAACTGGTTGGAAAGGTTACCACAGGTTTGTCTGACTTCTTCACTGTCCCAGCCTAAAGGATAGAGGGCACAACCAGAGCCGATCAACAAACCTATGGAGAGAAAAGGAAATAAAAGTTTATACAAGCAATTGCCATTATCTTAAACACAGGCTACCACTTGGGAATCAAAGTGTCTAAGTTGGGAATCCTAGAGAAAAAGAAATCTCCTCTCCTCCTAAAAACAGATGTAAACCATTTGGACTGCTGCTTTCTGCTGCAGTTTTAGAGCTGGTCTGTGGGCTGGAGCCAGTCTGAGCGGTTCAGCATCAGAAGCCATGCTCAGCTTCTGAAGCTTTTATTTGAGAGCTTTTAGACTCCTCTTCTATTCTCCAGAATGGCTAAATATGCAGTTTGGAATACACAACCTGTGGTTAAATAGAAGCATGTTAATGAAAGCATTTACAAGCTGATTGCTTCTGATTAATTAAAACAACAATCAACCAGGGTCCATCAAGGTCCCATCAGGAAAACTGACAGTTGTGTTAATCTGTTGCCATTTTGCTTTGTTTTTCACACTTTCAAAAGGAAGAGGATAATGGTTTCATATCACTAGATCAATGCATACCACAGGTACACACTCCACAAAGTTTTCTTAATTCATTCAGCTGAAACAACTGAGGTCTTGAGTCATTTACCTCTTATCATACTTGGTTCAACATTGACAAGATGCTTTGCTTTCTCCAGATCTCATGCTGCCCCAAGCAGATGTGTTTCGGCAAATCCTGTCCCTTCACAAGACATCATAGGGAATCAGCAATGCCCCCGTGCACCATGACTATTTTGCAGAAGTGGCATTTTTATCATATTGCATTCTCAGCTGTCACTGCAGCAGCTGCCAAAATACCAATGTAGCTGGCAAAGCATTTTACACAGACAGCCTAGAGAGAACATTTCAATGTATGTTACAACATTTAAATATTGCCTCCAGATCTTAAGAGGTTGGAAACAAATCACTGTGGAAATAATGGGCTAGGAGCACCTGACACTTCACAGGCTGTAAAGCCAAGCAAGCCCTCCCAAGGTTTGCAGGGGTGCCTTCTACCTGCTAGGCAGAGCACAAGGTTTCATGCTCTACAGTTGTCACTTCACTTGCTGCCTTTGGGCATACCTCTCGACCTCACAGAATCTTGCTCCTCCTCTCCTGATAATAAGGAGCAGAGCTCTCTGGCAAAGCACTTCTGCTACCATGCTCCCAGTGCAGAAAAGCCCTGGGTGTTGTGACAGAGTCACTGTAGACATCACACCAGCCTAACAGGAGTCCTGAGAGGGATTATGGCTCAGGGCCTGGAGCTTGCCACTATCGTTCTACTGTCTCCATTCTTAAGATACCTAAGCTTCTCATATTGCTGATGTTCCTGTAAGATATGGAAATCATCTTACTATGTTCTTGATTTGCTCAAAGACACACCTGAACAAGGCACTGAAGTCCAGAAGGGGTATCTCATCTTTCTTCAAAAGATATTTAATGCTCTTAGCATCTTGGCTGTTAGCAAGGTAGCTCAGCAGCTTCTCTACTGCTCCTCCAAGCACACCTGCATAAGCCCAATATTAGCTCCCTGGATCTTCCTCCACTAACCTCAAATTTCTTCTTGCTTCTCAAGTCTACTTCTTCCTTCTCTTGTTGAGCAGTCATTGCCTGCTCCTGTCTCCATGTCTACATCACATAATGAAAAAGAAATCCCTGAGGCAGCCATCTCTCAGATGGAGCATTCACCCAACAGCTGTGACAGGACAAAAGCAATTAAGGACATGTGAATGCTAGGTATTTTCAGAATTTTGCTTGATCTGGGTATGGCTGGTTCTACTGTCCTCACTAATATCTTTCACAGTATCATTTAATTTTTTTTTCCCCTAGGGCCATAGAGCTAAGGGCAGCTGGTAGAATCCATGTAAATGAGAATCACTTCTCATTAAATTCTCAGAAAGGATGTTTCTCAGACAAGAGAATTTAGGCCAAAACTGGATCTACATTTGTTAAAGAAAGCCTAAGACTCTCAAAAAAGCCCCTGCTGATTCTCTCTTGAACTATTAATGCAAGAAAGGTGGTGCGAAGCACTGACAGCATGGGTGGTGTTCTAGGAAGGGGCAGGACCCCATCAAGGAGGGCAAGGAGGAACATCACCACTGATGATGAGAATGCTAGGAAGGAGAGGAAAAGCACCTAGATGTCAGAGTCAGCTTCACAGACCAGCTGACTGTGGCAGCCCCAGCCAGTGCTGCCGTGTTTCTGACCCCTTCCCACACTGCTCGTGGTGCCTGTGATGTGCCCAGTGCCAGCCCAGGCAGCCACAGCCCAGGAGCTGCTCTGGCCCAAAGTGAACCACCCTGGGTGTGCTGTTTGCAACCAACTTGTGTACTTGAACAGCCTGTCGGAGACCTGGCAAACAGAGCTCCAAGGGCTCTGTTGCAAGGGGCAGGGAGAAGGGGGTAGGAGTCAGGCATGCAGGGGGTAGGAGGGAAGGCAGGCTTGCACCCGCCTGCCTGGGACCAGATTAAACGGCGGCCAGCCCTTCCTCACAAACAGGTCCTGGGAAAGCCTTCTACCCAGCTCTTCCAGGACAGCACAACAGCAGCACTGCAGGCAAGTGAAAGGACTATTAGCATAACAATGCTGCTGCTCCTCCAAACCCAGAATAAGCTCTTACTGAACCCTTGCCAATTACTCTCCTCAGGTGGCAAGACTGCCTAGTGCCCACTGCATTCACAGACTGTTTGTTTTCAGCTCTCTTTAGGTTTTGTTGCAGCAACAGGTTGTTGTTTGGGTTTTTTCCCACGAGTATTGCTCACAGCACTTTCCACTGCCACTCTCCAAACAGCTCATCCTTTTCCAAACATGAATACCTGTTCACTCTTTCTGCCTCTGATGCTACGGTGGATCAGTGATTACAAACCTTGGCAATTTATCTCCTTCCCTATTCAGACTCCTTCAGGCCCTTGTCACACCTCTTTTCCCATTTCTGCACACCCACGTCTGTAAGTTCAAAGCCCAGTTTCAGTGAAAATAAATTCTGGGGTTCAGTCAAAAATTCCTTAGCAATGCAATATACTGCAATGTTGAATTGCTCCAAAGAAGCTCACACATGGATGCTTGCCCTTAAAGCTATTGCAACACTGTCTAACAACCAGCCCACAGCACCCACCACTGAGCCTCACCATTAGCTGCACCTCCTATTAAGAGATAAACCAAATAAGGGAAAACTATGTCAGAAAGCCTCCTTATCCCAGTGACAGCTGGCTCTCCAGCTGGATAGGGGCTTTATCAGCTCTGAGTTTCACTTCTGGAGTACCAGTCACCAAGCAGTGAAGCTTCTTTTTCTCTCGCAGCTTGTGCTGGCTGGGATGACGAGATCAAATGGGAAATTGGTGCCTGTTGCTGGTGCTGCCCCATGACCCCCAAGCACAAGTGGCAGCATGCTTGTGTGAAAAGGACAAGGTATAAAGCCATGGGCAAGCTCACACGCTTTGAGTGAACACAACACCTTTCAGAGATCAATGGTGTGCCAGGAGCATGGGTTTGTGTTCCCATCTGGCAAAAAGGCTTATACATAAACATTTGTTTTGTCACAGGTATCCACTGGCCACAAGACTTACAGCTGTTGCTCTGACACCTCCTTTGATATCACTGTTTTTCAGCAGGTTTTGACTGACTTTCAGACAGTTCCCTTTTGCAGTGCATATGCATCTGCTGTGGACTTGTGTCTTGACAAAACACTTGTGTCCTCCAGTACTTCTTGCAGGCAAGGTTCAGGCCAGACTCAGGGATTTGCCTTCAGCATAAGACTTCCACGAAGATTTAGAGCCCACTAGTCAGCAAGAAGTTTCACAAGCTTTGCTTTATGCCCTGAGGTATATTTATATGTATGAGCATGTGTGTGTCATGTCTCATTGCTTTCAGCAGGATTCTACATGACTTAACAGGGCTGATGCTGCCTTGGTCTGCATGGGCACTGAAGTTGAGAACTGTCATTTCAGCTCCCTTATTTTATGCACTGGAAGTGTAGACGTGCCTCAAAACCTGTGGTTTTAACAGGACTTGGACAAAAGCCCCTCAGTCCCTTCCTTCCCTTCTACTCAATCATCCCTGTTTGCAAGCAACTGTGTGGATCAGATCCTGAAAAAGCAAAAAGGCTCCATACTAATACCACTAATAATTCATACATGCTCACAGCCAATTTATTTAATCACAGAGGATGTAGATCCTGCTGAACAGCTGCAATCTCCAGTGAAAGATTCAAGTTGAATCCAAGGGCTGCAAATCCAGTGGAAATCATTAAGATAATTTTGCAGCTTCCGTAAAGAGCAGTTACTAACAGTTTAGTTCGAGAGTCATACTCTGGCCTGCTCTACGGCTATTGCATTTAGCCAGTTATGCTACCCAGGACACCACATCCATCTTTACAGCTGCTTAAAATACTTAGGATGCCTATAACATTTTTTAAAAAAGAAAGAAAACCAAAACCAATAATGTGCTGTAATTACCATCCTCTGTCATCTTCCACTATCCACTACAGTTGTGAAAAGAAATTGAAAGGGAAAGGAAACGTGCAGATCCATAAATGGCACCTTGACAAAAGGGGCTGCAGCCTCGAGGTGTGAGGGACTCAGTCAGTGGGATGGGGCAAGTCAGCAAGTGGAGGTGCTGGTGGCACTTGGCAGCTGTTTCAGATGGCATACCATGTACCAGTGGAAGTGTTGGCACTGTCACAGACCAGCTATTCTGGAGAGGCTCCATATTTGGGAATGAAACAGGCTCCGTGCCCTGGTCTGTGAAATACTGCTGTTGTGAATGCTGCATCTGGCTCAATGTGCTATCAAGGCATGGGGAGAGACATGCAGGGCTGAGTGAGCACAACCAGCCTTGGCAACCCAAAGCTGGAATTAAGACTTTGGCTTCAGTATTTAAGAGAGTCACAGACAGCCCCTAGACTCTTTATGTGGTCCATGCAGAATGATGTATCCCTTCAAAAAGTGATCTAAAACCGGCCTATGTGACTAAGTGAGGAGCTGCCCAGACCTACAGATTGTAAAACTGCAAACCAGGGGGTCAGACAGTGGATGCCTAAATATTAAACCATCCAGAGTAATCCTTGTCCCTCCCAGCCTGCCTTCCCTGTCACTCTTGCTGTGAGTATAATGCATGATCGTATTTTAGTAACAGCACTTGAAAGATGATCTTGTCTGTCTGGAGTGGTGCTTGTGATTGAAAATAATTACATGTAACAGGTTCTGCATATGGTGGATGCGGCAGGGAAGGGACAGTAATTACATTAGTAGCTTGGCACAGATCTAGGTCTCATCTTTGAAGTGATAAAGAAATGATTTGTGGCATGCAGCAAACAGCTTACTCCAAGAGGTAAAATATTAACCACTATTAATATCTCCAAGAATAGCCTGGATATGAGCAAGTCTTGAACAATAAATACAGAAGGATTAACAAACCAAGGGACATTAACCAGATTTTGCCGGGGGGGGGAAAATGACTGCACTCATAAACACCAAGACCTATCAGCAAAAGCCACAACAAAGGAAATTTGCAAATCCCTGTGGTGGGCTGTCCTCAGATTGCTGCTGTGGCTTCAATGGGAGCCTCCACTCAAGGACCTGATGCGCCTTAAACAACCCATGCAGACATCACATCATAAATTGCAACTGTCCTGACCATTCATAGCTGAAAGTCCTGTTTTACAGCTCTTCCTCTCACTTGTTGAGGGCTCAGCATTCACTGATTGCTAAATGGCTCATTCTTGGTTATTTTGTCAGTCTATTTGATGATTGCATCTCCAAATGCCTGTTAAATAAAGCCAAACCTTCACAGTCTCCTTCCTTCTCCCTTGTCTAGGGTGAATCTAAACACATGATTCAGCTAAGTCTGATGATGAAAGCCATTGGTTTGATGAATAAAGAGAGGTGGTGATGGCAGTGAATGAGGCACTTAGCTTTGGGCTCAGCCCCAGAGTCTTGCTGCTAAAAAATGCATTTTAAAATGGTAACTAAACCCATGGTGACTTTCCTTGATTATGGGCTTGTTAAGAACTTTTTACATGCATTCATTTTTTGTATATCCTCAGCTCCAGACAGTTACACCCTATGAATGCAGTGAAAAGGACTGCTGGGCACCATAAAGGCCTCCTTGCCCAGCAGTTAGAGGAGTCTGCACTGCTGTAACAGGAGCCCTGAGAAGCCTCTAAAGAAGAAAGGAGCCCTTCATTGGGCCTTGTCATTGTAAAAATCCAATTTGTATTTTCACTTAGAAAAATAAAAGGAATGGGCCAGACTTGATATATGTACAGCAGAAAGAAAATAAAACCAGAACTGTGATTTGTACAATCACTTTTTAGTGAGAAATAGCTACTTCAAATTATTTTCCTCCTTTCTCTCCCCACCATCGACTTTTTCCCCTTTTATTTTCAGACCTGACCAAAAAGAAAACTTGCCAATTTTTTTGTTGTTTGTTTGTTTTGTAAGGAATTTCTAATGTATACTGTTCATCTGACAGATATTCAGGCCATATGGAGAAGCTGACAGACAATAATTTGGAAGTCATTGCTTTCAAGACCATTTTAATGATGATTTTTCCTTTCACATTTTTATCTATTAGCCAGCCTGAATGTTCAAGGATGACAGAAAGTTTTCACATTCCCATCTGTCACTTGAAGGTACAGTAATCTCAAAAAGCAAAACGAAACAACTTTTTAGATGCAGCACGGACTTTGACTCTCTGTTTCTTATGATTTAAAAACTCACCTTGCTGTAATGATTTTAAAGCATTTACCTCCTCTAAAAGTGACTCCAGAGTGTGAAAGTAAAATGGAGCTGGCACCTGAAGTTGTCTGCTGCTTTCAGACATACCTTAGTCAACAATGTGGTTAAAAAAGAATTGGTTAAAAACTGGAATGTGAAATACCCCAGTAGACACAGCTTCTGAAGTCCCTGTTCAAAGAACCCTCCAGAAGCTGATACCAAGCAGCAATGGAGTGATAGAAGAGGGTCAGAACAGATTAAGACAAACTCCAGAGCCTGGGCAGAACAGCAGAATCCAAGAGAAGAAAGAGGGGAGCAGGGCCATGCCAGCTGCAGGCAGCCTGCAGCTGCCTCCCATGCCCGTGGGAGTCCAGCCTCAATTCAGTCAGTGAGGGACCATGTCTTTATATTGACAGCTCCCAGCACTTCACCCAGAACACCCCTTCTTTAGGGCTACACTTCTACCTGCTGTCAGCACCATTGCTTTGTTCTTGGGTCTCTCTGTTGTTCTTCTGTTAGAGAAAAGTTATCACACCAATCCCTTCCATTGCTGTATCTGTCCCTCAGGAAACCCAGACATGGGGCTGAAATGGACTTTTATTAGGATTGAACACAAACTCAACACTTGGGGCAAAAATTCTATCTTTAGTTAGTAGTCACTGAACATGGGACATTTGACTGGTTCTTTATTGAGCCTGAGCTTAATGTGACTCATTTGAGAGAGGGTACAATCCTGTGAATTCACAAACGTGAATGAATTCAGCAAGGGACTCCCTCGACCCGGTGTCCAGTCAGTGGGGACACACACACATGGAACTAATTCTATGCTGCACCAAATTTCCTCCCATTCCTCCTACACGGGTCATGACATGGGAGATAGCAAGTTAGTTCAGGGTTTCACCCAAGACCAAGGTGTTCCTGCCACAGTCTTGCTATAGCAGAACATTAAAGGGACTCTTAGATGCAAAGCAAAATGAAGCATAACAACACAAACCAGAGGGAATAAAATGCTACAACCTTCAACTTGCAGATCTTGCCTCCAATAACACTGCTTAATCTTGAAAGTGATGGAAATAGGGTTTTCAGCCAAGGGCAAAACCCCACCACCCTTTCTCTTCTGGTTCTGGGCTCCAGGCTTTAATTCACATCATTTGACTTAGCTCCTCTTTTTCTGACTGTCAAGTCCCATACCTTTAATGAGACTTTTGGTGTTACTTTGGGTTACTCCACACCTCGAGCATGCACTGCCTGGCACCTGCTTGGCTCCCAACCTCAGCAAACAGGCACAATGAAGGAGTGCTACCTGCCTACCAGAGCTCTTAGAAAGTGGGGCCAGTGACAGAGGAAACCTAAGAAAGGTATTAAAAATATGTGACAGCATCCAGCCAGCAAAATTCTGTGTCATGGGAGAGTCACAGCCCTCACTTTCACTGTGACAGTATGGGGCAATGGAGGGTACAGATGAGAGTTTTTTGACCGATGAAACTTCACTTCACTTTGGTTTTTTGTTTGATCAAAGGTGGTGTGCTCATGGCTACAGAGGTGCTTCAGGCTCAGAAGGGAAATTTCCCCATCCAGAGATGCTTCCTTTCTGGGTGCCTCAGGTGACACAGGGCATATCAAACCTGTGAAAATGCCTCTGCAGTGGCAATTGAGTTGAGATCTTTGTCAGTACAATCAGGGGAGTCTAGAAGACATTTTTTCTCATCCTAAAGAATGCATACACATAGGTCTGTGACTAGGACACATCTAAGCTCACATAACTCTTAAGACAACAAAGACATTCTCATGGGACTGGCAGACATAGAGGCAGCAGGGAAAGCCAATACATCTGGATTAGCAGCTGGAGGTGGAATAGCCAATGGCATCTCAAATGGCACTAGGCACTTGTAGGTCAATGACTTGAATTGTGCTCCACAGGCAGTACAAACCCAGAGTGGGATTTAGCCACTCAAATATGTCACCTTCTGCCAGTTTAATTGCTGTTCAGTATCTTGCTCCTTTAGCTGCCTCTCCAGAGCAGTGCAAGGTTCCCCTAAGTCCTCTGTCATACCTGCCAGCCCACACAAAGACTTTGCAGACCCTAGGGTATCTCTAACAGTGCGAGGCATCTAGATTTGGCCTAATGAGTTCCACCCTAGATATCTATTGATCTTAATGTGAGCTCAGAAACCTACCTCAAGGGAAAATAGCTGTATTGTAAACACCTTTATAAAGTGTATGAACCCGGCACAAAGTTACTTACACTTTTCTTTATTCCTTATCTTCTATCCTTCTGCCCTCATTCTGTCCTCAAGATACATATATCTCAATTCCTGTCATGAATTCTCTTCCTTTATGGGAAATTACCTGAATTTTAAGGAAGAAGGAAAAGATTGAAGGAAAAACTGTGTTTCTCCCAAGTGTAAACCTGTATGCTTGACTTTAAAAGAAAATAATTTGTATGGAAAAAAGTTGCTGCTTCAAAATGGTCTTGGTCTGCCTCAATTGCTACCACTCAGAACTAGCTTTGCCAAGTCTCTGTGTCATTTCTCCCTGAGTTTGTCGCACAATAAAATGATTGACACCAATTGTTCTGAAAAGGATGTGACATGGTCCAGTTACAGGCAGAGTGAGTCTGCAGAGTGGAACCGAAACGCTTGAAGAGCTCCAGAAAACACTCTGGAGTTTAACTGTCAGCTCATTTTTGTTTGGCAAGCCATGATCAATGCTTGTACATTATAAGCTTTATGGGGGGGAAAAAAAAGTCTGAGCGTTATCACATGCCATCAGACTTCTTTATGTGACAACCCATCTGTGTGCTCACCCTGTCATTTTGTGACTCAGAATCAAATGCTTGACAGTTCAAAGAGTCTAGAGCAGCATATGGCATATGGCATAATGTATTTAAATAGAAATCATTCCATTAGAAACACAAGGGTGCCTACTGTGATTAATAAAAGGTAGTTTAATAACTAACTTTCCAAAATGCATAACTCTCCATGTAGTAGATAAGGCATATTCCTTTTCATTAATATGAATTCCAATAGCGAATGGAGACTGGCCAAAACTAGACAGAACTTTTCAGAAGCTCCATGGTTGAAGGATTTCTCAGTACATGAATTGATCCCATGAAAGACTGTATGGAGGAAATGAAGGAAATATATCCTGCATCAGAGAAAATGCCTAAGCAGAAAAATGGATAAATGGACATGCATCCCCATATCTTTTCAACACAATCTGTTCAGACTAGGGACTAAGTCTGCAGCACCTTGACTCTTGAGCACTACTCCAGTGATTCCACTGGTTTTGAAAATATTCAATCATGGATTAAACCAAATAATTGCTTTTCTATGTCTATTAGTTCACTAATTTATTAAAAAAGCAATTGTTTGTAGATGATGAATAAAGCTACAAAAGATGTCCAGCCAATTCCTTCACTTTGGTGGCATATCCCCAAAGTTACAGGGAAACTGGAATGGATGCAAAGCCCATATCCAGTGGGGAGTATTGCATACCAGGCTTTTGCCTTTTTAAATTTTTTTTTCATTTGGTTTTATTTCACTTGAGCTGCCCATTGATTAATAGATCAACCACTGCACATCTCAGTAAAACTTCAGCTATCGTCAAGATTTTAA
>VYZR01010419.1:94756-112180 GCA_013400675.1 Oxylabes madagascariensis | reverse complement strand
TATATGAATTATTGTGCTGGAATATGCCCAAACTGTTTTTTCTTTCCAGAATACATATCTGGGATATTTTTGTTCACATCTTGATAGTTTTTATTGGGCGATAATTTATAGGCTAGCTGATGTCAGCATAATCAGAGTTTAGTACGATTTCTTCTTCTTTTTGCTCAGCAGTGCTGTATTTATTGGCCTGTTAAGTTTCATTTCAGTGAGGTGCAGCCTGAGCCAACAGAACATAACTTTGAAAAACTCCTGAAAACAGGGTCTCTCCCTGCACTTGGTACTCCCCCTCATGCTTTATATTCTCATAATATATTAAAGGATTCTAGTGACACCTTCCAAGAAATATTCAACTTTTGCTCATAAATAATTTTTAGCCATTTTGACTTTTCTAAATATTTGTGAGGTTTTTGGGTTTTTTTTCTACTCCCACTTTGCCTGACAAAATGACAAGTTCAGGGGCAAAGCCTGATTGACTGCCCCACATTAGACATTTCACAACTGTCTAAGCAAAGTTCAGATGTCACCAAACCCAGCCGAGAGGCCTCCACAGAGTTCAGCAGGTTATCATTTTCCTACTGTTTGATTTGTGGTTACTCTGCTTCAGTAACTGTAAAGAAATTAGTTCCCGGCTAGACAGGAACTGGTAAAACGAAAGTGTTGTTGATAGAGGTGCTACTGACATGGACAGGTTTTTCCCCCTGTAAGTGATATTTGTCCTGTCTTGTCCCAGTGCATTTTCTAAAGTCATTACTTCTAATGACTCCATTGCCTTTTTTTTTTCTTTTTTTTCTTTTTTTTTTTTTTTAACATGTAGAAGTAACCACTTTGACTTGAAGCTTTTTTCAGCCATTTCTCCTTTGCATTTTCATATCTATTTTTGTGGTCTGCAGTCAGCTCACATTGAATACAGAGCTGGTTTGCTCTTCTCTTGTCTGAAGCTGTTCTTTCATTGTTAGATGTCCCTGCATTCATGTGCACACCTCGTACAGAGAGGAGATAGATGTGAACTGAGACTGCAGAGATAAAAACTGCTAAGGCTGATGAAAAGAAAAACTAAATCCAGTTTGCACAAATGAAGTCTGTGTCAGAAAGTTACACAGCTCCTCCCGCCTCATTCATGGTACACTGAATTTGTCTTAGGACAATTATTTTCCCAAAACGTGTGTTTTCAGGGCCATATTTAAACTAAGAATAAATACAGGTTTTCCAGCAAAGGCACCGAAAAAAAAGGCCTTTCATTATCTTGCCTATATTTTCAACCGATTCCTGCTCAAACAATAAATAAGCCAAAGAGGATGGTATTTTTCTCTTCTATAGAAATGTTGGTACTTTGAACTTTTTCAGGAGATAAAAATACTCAGACACAAAGCTCACTGTAGTTTGGGCATATTAAACTATTCTTCTGAGAGGAAGAAAGCATCAGCTCCCTGAATTTTTTTTTATAGCAAGAGTTCTTTTCAATTTACTCTAATTAGTTAAAATTTGAAAAGACCGCCTGCTTTTAAATCAAACCAAACTAGAACACACCAGACCAGACTAAACCAAACCAAACTACTCTTTCCATATTTAATTTTTAAAAATTACGAAAGATGCCGTTTGGAGTGTGAGCACCTTGAAACTTGGGTGAACTTGTAATGAAATTGGCCCTTCCTGCAGAAATTAATGGCTGCTAGTGAATCAACTTTTTTTTTTTAAAGAAGATTTATACAAAAACTTTGAAGAACTCCAGCAGAAGACCATTGATATTTAAACACACAGGATTCAAGGATAAGAAGAGTAAGTCTTCCTCTTTACTAGGAATCACATTTGCTTTGAACAAAGTAAACCCTTTCATAGCATTCAAGTATTCCTTGGCTCCTCCAGTTCAATTTGATCAGGAAAATGAGGACCTGAGAGTTGCACTGTAAGCTGGTTTGTCATCTGAAGTCTAACTTTTTGAAGTCTCCTGGTTTGGTCCTGGGTGTCTGCTACTGTGACAGCTGTCACATGGGCATCACCAGGTGCTCAGAAAAATCCACCTCAGTGTCAGGTTTCTGTGTAGCTTGAGCTTGTCTCTGAAGCAACTTAGTGACTTCTGAGCATGAAAAGCTTTGTCATATAAGAGGAAGAAATCAGGGGGGAAAAAAGGCAAAGAAAATTGAAGTTGAATAATGAAGAGGTCCAGTTAAAAATGACCTGAGTCCATGCACCCTGTGGTCCCTGGGTAGCCAAAGGTCCCAGCAAGAGCAGCCTATGCCTGGCAGACCTCAGTGAAGTAGCCTGGAGGTCAGAGCTCTGCTGTCCTTTGCATCCTGAGGACTGGCTGTGTGGGAACTGCTCCCAAGCAGCACTGATGTGCCAGAGAACAGGAGTCATATACTCTATGCTGTACCCTTGCAGTGATTGAGTCAGAGAAATTAGAGATGGAAAATGCACTTAGGTCACTTGGTCCATTCCCCAACTGTTTAAAGGTTGCCCCCTACAATGTGTTCTTCATTTCTTTGTCTAGTCAGCTTCCCCCTTTTCCCTGGGGGTACCATTCCACGTAGTAATAGACCTCGTTGTTAGGAAAATTTTCCTGATGTGCAGCCTAAATTTTCCTTGGCTCACGTTCATCCCACTACTTCAGTTAAAACCTCCTAGTCAGCTCTTAACTTCTCTCCACCTCAGGCCCTTTTCTTCCATCAGAGGAAACAAATGGGTCTGATTGAGTAAAGCCCTGTGTGTTTAAAAAATAATGACATCCTTACCTCCCAAGAGTGATAGTCAATACAGAATTAACATTAAATGTGCAAATTGCTTTATTTTATATGAAATAAGCCCCTGGAAGCTTTAATCACGTGTCCGTTGGCATGGCTTGAAAAGTCCAATGTCTACCACCATTTACTAAAACACATGGAGCCCGGTCCCACCTGGAACAGATCAAACTGCCCTGGTTGGTCAATCCAAGTTAAGTCCCATGGAAATTTATATCACCCAAAGGCCTGTGAGTTCCCTTCCCAGTCAAGGCTGGGAATAGAGCCATTTACCACCTCACTGGTGACATACGTCATGGACTGTGGGACACCAGATTGGTGTCACCAACACTTTCACTACTTTGAATCATCTGGGAGAAACTGTGGGGTTTGGATTTCCACTCAGATATCCAAGTTAAGCTAAGAATCCACTATGCTCTCCTAGCAGAGCCGCATGAGTATCTGATGTTTTGATTCTGCTGACAGGGAGAAGAAATGTCATTTTTATTGACTCAAAATAAATACCGTCAAAAAATTTTGAGGAAATGAGTAAAGTAGCAATGCAGAGGAAGCAAAATGCTTCAATTATTTCTTGAACAACTGGTGTGGCTTGATACCTTTAATAAAATAAATATTAAGAAATAGAAACAGTATTCAGCATTTTTCATATTTTTTCAGGAACCTCTTATTTTTTGTTTCGTGACAAAAACAATTTGTTGCCATCACCATGACTCACCAAGGGCTTCAGCTGGTGGAAATCCACAACTTTCTGTTCCAAATATGTTTTGAATTACAGTTATAAGTAGTAAGCTCTTCAAGAGGGCTGTTCCAGTAAGACCTATCTCTGAATAAAATGAGATTTCAGCCAAAATTCAAGATAAATGGGAAGCCAGGCCGAGTGGTTGATGGGAACGATGTGGATCAAATCTGATGTTGACGTTATACAATGTACAGCTAGTGTCTGGGAACCACTTCCACAAGGAAAAGCAGTAGTGAGAAGTTACTGTTTCAGCCTAGCTTATTTTAGAGAGTCTGCAGCAGGACCTGGAAAGGGGTTGTGGTGCACTTCTCTCTTCAACTTCTACATAACTGAATTCCTCTTTGTTGAGAGGAAGATTTCAGTTTCATCATATCGCTTGTTATTAATAATTACCTTCTGCTGTTATGGTGTTTAAAATCCCTTTCCACGTTAAGCTTTGCATGGTGGTAGAACACAAACCTCCTCCTTGCTCTGAAAATGGAAAGGTTAGGTGTAACATGGTGGGGGCAGAGGGCAATCAGAGTTTAGAGGAGCAGGTGGACACCTTCTCTCAGTGCTGCAGTCCTGGCACGCCCAGGAGAAAGAACAGACTCATCCTTTCATGCCAGGCTGGATGGGGCTCTGAGCAACCCGATCTCATGGAAGGTGTCCCTGCCCATGACAGGGAATTGGAACTGGGTGATCTTTAAGGTGTCTTCCAAGCCAAGCCATTCTGTGATTCTATGACAACTGAAAGCCCACAGTATGTCACCTTGATTTCCTGTAAGACCAGTAGTAATTTCCTCATGTCCTAAACCCTAACTCTATATGGGTAAGCCGAGTGCAGGGTTTCAGCGTCTGTCAAGAGGAAGAAAAATTCCATGTGGGAGATGACCAGAAACACCTGAGCAAGTACAAAATATGGTGCTTTTTAACTTCCAAAGTCAGTCTCCCATCTCATTCCATGGTTTGGAAAGACCCTTGTCCAGGTTTACTCTGCTCCTGTGCACTTTGGGAGCAGTGCTGCCTGCCTCAGTGTTCGCCTGGCACAGTGGGCTCCACAGCCAGCTGGGACTGGGCACACCCTGCATTTCTATTGCATCCTTGGGCGGAGTGAGCAGAGGCTCCCCAGCCCATGGGATGAGTATGGAGTACGTGGCTTTGGTCCCTGCCTGGGTGACTCAGCATTCCCCTCCCAAGCACAGCCATGCACCAGCACAACCACTGCACACACAGCCCAGGACAGGGACAGCCAGGGTATCCTTGCCCACACTTCTGCATGTGGCATCCAAAGAGGATCTGTCACCAGGCTGGCAGCTGTGGGCTCGGGATAAAGCCCTGTGGTTATGGGTGCAGCCAATCCCTGCCACAGGTGTCCTGGTTTGTTGTTCACAGATGAAACAAATTGAACAGAAACCCAAAGAACTCTTCAAAATGCTGTAGTGAAAGGTCTGGGAGGAAGCTGGAGGCTTAGACCCTATGGCTTTGTGGGCAGAGATGGGTGTCCAGAGGGGCAGCTGGCAGAGGGTACCTGCTTTGTGCTTCCCCAGACAGAGCTGTGATGGAAAGCCCTCTTGTCTGGAGGAGGGAGATCACTCCCAGGCTCTGAGCTGCCAGCTCAAAGCTGGTCTAATGGGAAGGAATGCACTCCCCAGCAATGCTTCTTTATAAATTATTTTTACTGGGAGATTTGAGTGTCGTTACAGTGAATGTGTGTACAAATACTGAAAGAACAATGTGTGCTAGAGCAAACAAAGTGAAAAACCACCCGGCTTCCTATTTCTCCTGGGTAAACCTGTGATTTCTCCCACCTTCTTGAGTTGCAGTCTAATACAATACTGTACAGCCTGCTGCTTCCTTAAATAATTCCTGCTGGAGTAGCAGACACTGAGTACATCACTAAAAGCCCATGAAGTTGTTTAGCTTTCAGTTCCACATCCTGAGGAGTTAATTCTCTGGGAGAATGGAATGACCTGGATGTTCCTCTGGGTGCTCTCCTGGCACAGGATAACTCCTGGCATGGGGCTAGAGCTGGATATTTTGGGGGGACTTCCAGTCTTACTGTCAGTCTTATTCTCCTGAGCTCCCATTTCCTCTCTTCCTGTTCCTCACACTTCTATTGTGATTCAAATAAATGTGATATATGAATGTTTCACCGGTTTAAAATGAACTGCAATTACCAACAGAGGATTTATTTCGTTTACTTCCAGCCACCTAGAAGGCAAGCATCTGGCTTACACAAGTCATCTATAGTCTGGCGAGAGCTATGGGCATTACCAGAAGTCAAATGCCTTCCTACCTATTTTAAAAACCTTTTTTAGGCTTAGATGAACAGCACACTGGAAGCCCGTAGCTGTAGAGGAATTACAAAGCCAAGGTTTGCATGATGCAGGTGTGGTGACTTGAAACCCACCTTCAATATTTGTTCAGAAAGAAACTGTGAAAGATGAGATCAGTGTGTTTGGGATTTTGATAGGGAGGCCACAAGGGGTTGTGTTGATCACAATGCTGACTCTAGCAACCTGGCCTCCAGCCTTTACATTTTCTCATCCAGAGCATTTCAGGGGTTTTTAGTAGAAAAGCAAAGCAGCATCTGTCAGTTTTAAAATAAATCTTTCCCTATAAATTCCTGCCTTGGAAAATAACAAGGCTATGGAAGAGGAAGAAGAAGGAGCAACTGAAGATGTCACAAGAGACAGAAGGCCAGCAGGGGATTTTTAATATTTTAACAGCCCCTGGAGTGTGAAATGATGAGGTTATTTCTACACACGACTTTGAACACTCACCAAGGCACTGTAACTTTCAGCCCCTCATGCTTTGAGCTGAATCAAAATGAATAATTTAGAGAAGAAGTCTCTTGAACTTTTTGCCATGGGTTGTGTGTCTCTGTCACATTGGAGCAACCTGGACTTGTCATTTCCACAGGTGCTGGGGAACTGTGGGGGCACAGTGCCAGCTCTACCAGGGTTTCCATCTTTCTTCAGCCATTCTGCTGCCACTTGTAGGAGCTTTAGAAGAATTTTTTGTTGTAAGCTGCACTCCAACTTTTGAATGGCAGCATAACATATGGAGCAGCAGCTCAGCAGTTCCAGTAAAATTGCTGAGCACACACAGAGCAGCAGCGGGGCTGGTAGCACCAAGCTGGATGGCGATGGGGACAGATGAAAGCCAAGAAGAGCAACTAAGACCTGAGACAAACTTTTGCCAGTAAAGCAATGCAGTCAGAACAACCACTTGTTTCTTGCAGTGTTCAAGTGGTTTAATGAAGTTGAGGGAGTAATTCCCAAGGGACGTGAGTGTTGAACGCACTGAGTAGAGAATAATGCACTTTGCTGAATGAGGAGCCTGTGGGCAGGACCCCCCTCAGCATGGCAGTGAAGCCCTTTTGTGCTGTGATGGGGTTGCCCAGACATTTCTGAGCTGGGTTTTAACTCACATAGGCTGGACACAAACCCTGCAGAAGACTCTGTAGATGGGGATCTGTGGCATTAGAAGAGCGCTGGCCAGGCTCATGCTGGCTCAGGGTGTAGAGACTACCCCTGCCCACAGACACCCTCTGTCTGCCCCACTGGCCCCACAGACAGTTGCTGTGCCCTGTGAGGGCCAGCAGTGGTTACCGAGCCAATTCAAAAGCTGCTACTTCTGGCTACAGGCTCTGGTCCTGCTTTGTTATCAGGATGCTGCCAGACCAGACAGCTCTGAGTCTAGACTGCAAAGGTGTTCAGCATCTAATATCTTTGGCAGTGACACCACAGAGGTCTCATTCCTTTAGGAAGAGGCTCAGGAAGAGCACTTCTCCCTCCCTGCCAGCTGGATTACGCTCATAGCATCTTTGAGAATGAAGAACACAGCCTTTGCAGCTGAATATAGGCAACTTTTTGGGGCTTTTTCTGGATTTGCATGCCATGGAAACTGTTCCCAAATCCCTTAGACACCTAAATTAAGTCAGCTCTAACCTTGGTTGGTAAAGCATCAGCAGCTGCATGGTAAGACCTTCTGAATTTATGGCTGCATGCCTTGCATGGATCTAGAAAACTCCAGAGACATTTTCATTAATATTAGGTCATGAAAGGTAACTACTGGAAAACAGCAGGATCAATCAAGCAAAACTATCAACGGTGGGTGATTATGCTATTTATTTAATATTTATGCTAAGATGGAAGAGGGAAAGATGGTAAAAATGAAAATTATTCCTTTTAATTTTTTTAATCATAGAACTTTCCCCTTTCTTTCCTGTACTATATTTCATAATGAAAGGAGGAAAAGTGATCAACTTCCTTTATTTTTGTTTTTTCAGTCTGAGGAAACTGCAATGGACAAATCAAAAGCCAGAATGTTTTAAAGATACTCCTTTTATCTCCTTTAGTTGAAACACATATTTAAACACAAACTTAAATGTAGTGTAGGACATCTATGAAATGGCTGGGGTTTTCTTCACTTTTTTGCTAAACATAGCAGAGAAAAAAAAGCCTGATCAGACTAGGGAAAAAAAATGATTTGGCAGGACAATTCCTTTGTCTTTCAGGCACAGACTCAAAAAATATGGATAGGTTTATATATAAATACATATGCAGTAACCAAAACCTCAAATTCAAATACACCTGAGCTTTGGGGAAGTTTGTATATTGATTCAATCTTTGTGGCTTAGGCTCATCTGTAACAGAAATATTTGCAAATAGACAGAATACTTCCTCTTTAATCTTATCTAGTGATCTGTCTGTTTGTCTGGAATTTTCCTAGAGATGGCCTCAGATCCTGATATCTGAGGGCTGTGCAGCTAAATTATGGCGAGATCATACACAGCTTCACAGAGACCTTTATTTTCTTCTGTTTGCCATGAGCATGTGTTTTGTTTTAATCCACTGGGATGAAAGGCAGAGCAGCAGCGTAGTCTGGCTCAGCCGCCACCAGGACTGTGCTTGGCTCACCTTTGGGAAAAGTTATTTTGACTGACGGTTCATAAAATCACAGAATGATTTGGGTTGGAAGGGTCCTTAAAGATCAGGGACACTATGGACAGGGACAGCCTGGTGTGGTTGTTTGCATTATGGGCAGACCGTGGCTGAGATGCACAACACAGCTCTGCAAGAGATGTTAGTTCTCTTTCCAGGGGCTCTTCCAGAGCTCCAAGCACATCCCAAACTTCATCTCCCAGCTCTGGTGCGTCCACTTGTCCAATGGTACCTCACCAGATGCTCTACAGGTCACACATCTGGGAGGACCAAATCCTACATTCATGTCCAAGAGGTTTTTCTCCATCGACCAAGAGGATTGTTTGTGTTTCACACCTTCAACACAACCTTTAGGCAAGCTGCTGCACCTTGGCAATAGAAAAAGTGTGTGAAATGTCAGGATTTATCCATGTGTGCCTGGCTAATTGTTGTAAATTAGCTGGGTCTGTTTATGCCGTTGAAGAGCCCTGGGCACCACTGGCAAATAAGACAGATTGACTTGAGCTAAGCACCTTCACTTCTCTCTCTTGGAGGGCAGGAGGTGGATGAGTCTTTTGGTGGCTGTTCAGCCCCAGTGATGCTTAGGCAACTACCCTGCTTTGTATTCCGAACAATTTATCATGGCTTGTACCTGCACTGGTAGTTACAATTACCCCTGAGATTTAGAGCACTGGGAAGGGCTCCAATTTCAACAGAGCTGTGCCATTCAACATAGATGGGGATAAACAGGGAAAATTTTCAGAGCTTCATTGTATCCTTTCCATCCTTTGTCCCCCCACATTGCCCAGGGTGGTTTTGTCACCTCCTCGAGCATTTTCTCGTGGGTAACTTTTCACCACTTCAGAGTCCCAGCATTTTCTGCGTGAGACCTCACCAGCTCCCACCAGTGCTCGTGTGGTTAATGGGTGAGAAGAGGGGAGTGAGCGCATCTGAAAGGAACGCGAGAAATATAAACAATTTTATTAACAAGACCACAAAACTATTTTTTAATATATGCAGCCATTTACAAGGGGCAAACAAACAAACAGAAACACCCACTGGGGAGACATGGTCGGTGTCTGCGACCGCAGCGAACCCGCTCCAACGGTATGGGCAGGTTTGGGGAGGGTCCCTTTCCTCCGGCCAACACCATTCCCTGTGAAATCTGGCACTAAGGAAGTGGGGTGCCACCAGCATCCTGCTGGGGTGCCAGGGATGATGCCAGCTGGGTCAGGGCTCGGGCAATAGTGGAGAGGTGGCTGTTCATGGTCCGCAGCTCCGCCAGGATGTCGCTGACGTTCGCTGACGCCTCAGAGCCCGCGGGCACGGCCTGGGCAGCCGGCGGTGGGGACGCAGCCCCCGGAGCACTGCTTCCCACAGGTGCTGCCTGGGGAGTTTCTTCTTGGGAGGGCTGTGGGGCTGGGCTGCTGCAGGGCTTCATGCCTTCCAGGGAGCCTGTGCTTATGGGTGGCTGGTCTTCCTCCTTGCCTTGAATGGTGGCGAGCGTTGCTGAGGCGAGGAAGGGCAGCCAGTTGATGAGGTGGGTGGCACCACTGGGTGGGACAACCGGCAGGTAAATCCCAGGGTGCAGGGATGGAGTAGAGGCAGGTGGGGCAGGAAGAGAAGGAAGTCCAGGGTGAACAGTGGCAGCAGAAGTGGATGTTGATGGTGAAATAGGAGGCGGTTTTGGACGTAGGGCTGCAACACACGTGGGTAACGGAGGTGAAAATGATGCAGTACCAGTGTCAGAGGAACAGGAGGGTGATGCTGGAGCTGTGAAAGGTCCAGGCTCTTCTGAAGTTGGTGGTGAAGTGGCAGCAGGTGGAGCATCAGGAGTGCAAGGATCTGAATCTGCAAGACAGATACAGCATGAGCCTTGATTCACACATGTACTTACATACAGACTGTTGTCTGCTGTCCCCTTGATGAGACCAAGCCTTCTTTAATGTAAGAGGAAATTTCACCAGCTGGCAGTGATACTCTCTGTAGGCCCATTAGAAAAGAAGAGATGCAATCTAAGACAAGAGCCTACTGTAAGTAAGTATGAACTAAATATTATAAAACTAAATTATCTTTCCACTCTCATTCTTCATAAAGCCTGTGGACAGGCCTGAACATTTTTCTGGTTGGCATCTCATAACTATGAATTAGCTGGTGAATTACCTACTTGTTTTCCTGGCCAGCCATGGAACCATGGTAATGTTCTAAGTGACTCAGATGCCCTGTGTAGATGGGAGGGCTGGACGGTTCTGCTGGAGCTAAAGTTAATTGCTACTCTGCAGAGGGTCCCTGTTTTCAGCATTTTGGTTTAAACAGACAGCTAAACACCAGATACAATAAGAGCTACCTGGTGGCTTAGACCCTTCAATTTTTTTTCATGTGAGGAAACATGGCAGAGGTCACACAATCAAAGTCTGATGTATATCCCTGCCTAGATCCCGTTGGCAACTTCAGATATGAAAATCAAAAAAGGAAGACACAGAAAGAAATTGTTGACACTGAGCATCCCAACCTTACATTTGTGCCCTCTTGGAAGTAGTTCACTGGACCTCATCTGATGTCCATTAAGGTCATTACAAACATTCTTGTTTGGGCTGAGTCTATCAGATACAGCATAGGAAGAAAGAGCAGCCTCTGGATGATATAAAGAGGCTTGGAGAGCCACATGGTGCTCTAAGGTGCTCTACGTACTGTGCCCAGTTGCTAAATACCACATGGTAAGGAAGATCCTATTTTTACAATCATTCTAAAAGCCAAAAATATAATAGGAAATTTTACCTTTTCAACCCCTTCAAAGATTTGCATAGGTGGAATTACTATATCATGCTGTACATCTTTATTTTAGCATTGGGAACACATTATACAAAAGGTGGTGAGATGCTACAGGAGTGGTCAGTGTAAGAGAGATGGATTTTAAAACTACTTTTGCTGCAATTAAGTGCAAATTTTAAGGTACTGCTGTGGATACAAAGACACATTAATAAATTTATCTAGGTTAAAACAACCTAGAGAAAGCCAAGTACTGAGGTGTTAACACTATGCTATTATTATTTCTGGCATCTAAAAAATCTGATGTGAGACATCCATTTTCATTACTGGCTGCTTTGGTATTCCAGATAGAAAACTGAAATTCTGACTCAAAAACAAAGGTTTTTCCCTGTCATTCCTAATACCAAACAAGCTGGACATGCAGCCAGAAAAAGTCCATCTTTGTCCCACATGGGACTACTATGTTGTTCATAACCAGACACACATGTTTCTTGGAGGGGATTATGACACAAAATTGAGTCTGCCTTTATGTTCCTGAGATTTTTATGGAGAGTTACTGCAGGTTCCTTGAAATGGTTTCCTTCCTTTGTGTATTGGCTTTCTTCCAAATACGGTGTCCCTGCCTACACAGGCACTTGACCCCTATGCACTGGAGGTGGGCTGAGGATGCTGGATTTTGGGTTTCCAAAGTGCTAATGATTTGCCTTTGGTTTTTCAAAACAAAAACAAAAATAAAGCACAGCTCAACTACAGGTTCCTTTTCCATCCAAACCACTAAAGTTTGCAAGGACTGAGATGAAAGTTTCAGGTTTGGCTGCACCATGGTGTTAACCAGAACAGTGTTTATGGTCCATATATAGCGTGGCTAATCCCTGTCCACACTGCTCGAGCAAACCAAATTAAGTGTAATGTTTTTCCATACGTTAGAGAGCAGAGGAAGCTCAACAAACCTTCATGTAATCTGGTTTAGCACTGTGGCAAATAACTGTCACAAACAATTCTTAAATAGTAGGAGATACTGGGGTTAGTATACAGAGTAGCAACTTATACAGACAAAGATAGAGGCAAAAATCTGGACACCAAAGGCTCTTCTATTTGGCTGAAACCTTTCTGAACAGTGTGGTTTCCCTATCAGAAGCCACAGCTTCGTCATTCCCCTAATATCCTTTTAAGATTTATTTATACCATGCAGCCTTTAAACACAACTTGGTCAGCTTGATCAGGCTCCCATACTTCTGTCTAAGAAATTCCACATGGCTGTCTGGACACCTGCACACAGATCCCTGTGTATCCAGGACATGTGGGAGCTGTTGCAATGCTCAGATCACAGAACCCAGAGTGGCTGATGGTTGAGATGGGTCTGACCCAGCTGCTCAGCATCCAAAGACTGCAGAATCACAGCATCACTGAGGTTAGGAGGGACCCCTGCAGACTGCCCAGTCACAAACCCTGCCCAAAGCAGTGCCAACAAGTTTTTCTCCAAGGTCAAAATTGCTGGGGTGTGTTTGAGAAAGCCCAATTATATGGGAGTTCTGAGTAGGTTGAAGCATGGAGCAAGCAACCACTGTTCTGTATAAGATACAACAGGATGATTCTCTTTATTTCCTTCCTCTCTGGTGCAGCTTCTTTTTTCTCTCTTTGTAACTCATCACAACTTTAGTGCTTGGTTATTTCCACTTTTTTGTTCAGCCCTCACAGAAAGAGAGTCTTAACTGGAGCATCCAGGTGCATTGTCACTGCTGGGGGTGTTCAATCCACATCCAGGCAGAGCTGGAGCTAAATGGGGTTGGATGGATGGATGTCGGCAGAGAGGAGATATATTGAACACAGAGTGTTCAGACAAGTACGGTTACCTTTCCTAAAGATATCAGCCTACCTGTTTCTCGTCATTCAGCATCCCTCAGTACACCCAGTCCACAGAAGCTGGGTGGATGCTGTAGTCTACTCCTACATGCAAAGACCGACTGTTCAAGGCAAGCTTGTAGCTTAAAAGAAAATTTATGTCACCAGCTGGGGGAGTGAATCCAGGGCTCAGAAAACCTGGGTTGGGATCAACTTCATCTAAACAACTGAATTAAAAGTGCTTGGCGAAGAAATTCCTTGGAAGTCCCTGCATTTTCCATGTTGTGTATAGAGGGAAAGCCCCCTAAATTAAGGCTTAGACATATCAGATGTATCTCTCTGAGCAGCCTCAAGAGTCATTTCTTTTATATTGAGTGCACAGGCAACTTTGCTTCCTCCTTCAGAAGGATTGTTTTACTGAGATGGGATTCCAGTCACAGAATCACAGAATAACCAGAGAAGGGACCTACAAGGCTCATTGAGTCCAAATCCTGGTCCTGTACAGGTCCACCCCAAAAATCACACCATGTCTCTGAGAGTGTGTTGTAGTTTTCCTTGAGCTCTACCAGGCTTGGTGCCATGACCACTTCCCTCGGGAGCCTGTTCCAATACCCAGGCACCCTCTGGGTGGAAAAACCTTTCCTAATACCCAACATAAACCTCCCCTGATACAGCTTCATCTCATTCCCTCAAGTCACCTTTGGCTTGTCTGCCTATACACAGTCACAGTCTACAGCACAGCTGTCTACATCTTATCTAATTCCCAAGCCTTTCTTTGCATTCAGTGGGTTAAATAAGTCAAGCATAATCTCTTTATTGCTAGAATGAGATATTTGTCCTCATCACTTTCCTGGGAATAATGTTGGATAACTAAATTGGATGTGAATGTCATGATCTGAAAATGCCTACATTGCAAAAGAGAACTGTACCAGTGCATAAAAATGACTGCCCAGATTAAAAACATTCCCTACCCTCCTGATCTACTGTGGATCTCCCAAAGGGAAAGCCATTGCACATTCTTGTTTTACCTATTTGCAAGTAGGAGGGAACACTTCTGCTCTGCCACCTCCAAGAGGATCTCAGGGTGTCCAAAACTCATGAGACTGTAAATAGGGCAGGTAATTCAGTAATGAGAGGAATCAGAGGAGCACCTCCAGGAGGGGATTTCCTGGTACTTGTCTTGCTCATGATGATGGATGTTACCAAAAGATTAATGGTCTGCCCTGTGAGAATGGCAAACTAAAGTTATTTTAAATGCATTCAGCTGCATGAGAAGATCATGTATTTAACTTTAGAGTCAGCCTTGGCTATCTAAGCTGCTTTTGTTCGACTACTGATTTTATCTGCCTTGCAGCCAAATTGTTGCAAACTCTGATTTCTTAGTCTATTTATTGTCAACTAACAAGGGAAAGGTCTGTGAAGAAGAAACCTTGAGGGAAAAGCAGGAGCATGACTTTCCACAGATTCAGCTCATCTAACGTTAGCCCTTTAGCTGGCATCTAGCATGAGGCAGTCGTCTTGGCTCCAGACAAGAAAGAAGCACTTCTGGGGTAAAGCCATTCCAAGCTATCGAGTCCCTAAGTGGGGTGAAGGATTGTGCTCTGAAGTGTCCCTTCCCTCCCAGAACTTCTGGTAAGTCAACTACCTTAGATGGGCTGAGTGTCTCCAAAATGGCTAAAGTTGGCTGAGCTGGATTCCTCACTTTATAGGTAGATGTAGCAAGTAATTTTGCAGAATCACAGATTGGATCAGGCTGGAAGGGACTACAGTAGATCATCTTGTCCATGCCCCCCATTCAGGCAGGGCCATCCTAGAACACAAGGCTCAGGACTATGTCTAGACATTTGTGGAATATCCCCAATGAAGCAGACTCTTCACCCTCTCCGGACAATCTGTTCAGTGCTTGGTCACTGCACAGGAAAGAAGTTCTTCCTAATGGTCAGGTGGAACTTCCTGGGCATCAGTTTCTGCCTGTTGCCACTTGTCCTATTGCTGGGCACCACAGACTAGAGCTTGACTCCATCCTCTTGGCACCACCAATTTCCTATCAAATCTCAATAGCAGATGGGTAATGCTGCCTCTGTGTTCCCATGGAAAGCACAAAACCATAGAGATAAGGCTTAAGATGCAGGAGAGTAGAAATTGAAGCCCCTAGAGTGCTCAAGGAATGGGCTTGTTGTTGAGAAGGTGATAATCTTTCAAGTGGGTCAGGACTGAACAAGCAATCTATTTCAACAGTGTCAGTTCTTTATTTAAATAACCAGTACTTCAAGGGGGCTTATAATAGTGAAGGAGAACAACTTTTAAAGAGGGAAGTTAGTGATAGGAAAAGGGGGAATGATTTTAAACTACAAGAAAAGACATTCAGATTCAGCATCAGAAAAAAGTTTTTACTCAGAGGGTAGTGAGGCACTGGAACAGGTTGCTCAGAGAAAATGCGCCTTCCCTGAAAGTGCTCAAAGCCAGATTGGATGTGGCTTTGAGCAACTTGGTCTGGTGGAAGGTGTCCCTGCAATGAGCAGAGAGGTTGGAATGAGAAAATCTTTAATATTTTCTTCCATCCCAAACTGTTCTATGATCCTATGATACTGTGATTCAATGATAAGGATATTGAGATGCTGAAATGAGCCTCTTTGATGTGATAGTGACCTGCAGGAGGCCTCTGTGCTGTGTCCTTTCTGCTCAGGTTTATGCAGCTGCTCTAAAGCTGTCGGTGTCTGCGTGTGTGCCCGCGGGACCGAGTGCGTGTGCGCTCCCCCTGCATTTCGCAGCTGCTTCCCAAGAAAGTCTAAATATACGCCTGCCTCCGCTTTCTGGTGAGAAGTGAAACTCAAGTCCCAACAGCTTGTGGTAAATGAAAGCCCAAGAGCAGCATGTGCGTCACTGAGGGCGGTGCTGCTTTTGCACGGACAAAATCCATCTTCGGGACCTGAATCTGAAGCCAACCCTCCTGCGCTGCTCAGGTTTGATTCAGATGGAGTGGCATTGCTTCCCACTGCCAGGCTGAGTCAAGCTTAGAAGGGTTTCAGGCAAGTTTAGAAGGGACTAAGCCACCAGCTTGGGTGAAGAGGCCCTGAGACATGACAGTGGAGTAGGTCTGAACAGAAGCACCAGTCTGAGAACCCCAGGATTAGTGTTTGCATACATGTGATTTCAGAAACAGAATTTGGCTCTAGATATTATTTTAGCTCTAGTCTAACCTTTGATTAATTAATTAATCAATCTAAACCATCTCTGAACACTCGCTTTTGGGTGAGCAGCTTAGAAATGCATAGAGAATTCATAGAAAGTATTAGGCAAGCTTGTTGTTAACTATTTTTTAGATAAAGCAAATCACATATGTGTTCTAGGAACCCACTCCTCTCTTCGTAGGTAGAAAAATCCCAAAATATTTTATATATCAAGATGCTGCTCCCTTTAATGACAGAAGTGTTTTTGTGTAATTAAACATGTCTCTTCAAGTCAGGAGTTTTGTGCAAAATATTGATTTGAAAAAAAAATAGATCAGAGTATTCCAAGTCAACCCTATTCCTCTGGTTTGAGGCTTATTTTTAAAGGGATTTTGCAAATAATTGCAAATAATTGTAGGTTGCGAGAACAATGCTGTAATGGAACACATGGCAAAGTCTCTTCCAGTGTCCATGGCATTTCACCAAAAACACCCCAACTCTGTCTCTGTGCTGTCAAACTGGTTGAGTCATTTCAGCAAGGCTCCTTCCTCTGGCCTTTTGCTTTTTAAACAGCCTTATAACAATCCACAACCTACCCTATAGATTCTAATTCACTTAAAAGTTTTTCTGACTTCATAAACTTGTGCATCTCTTTGAAATTTTTTTCTTTTTTTTTTTAATCAATTGTGGTCTGTTTTGGGGTCTGTTTCTCTTCTTTCAGGTACAGTACACCAGGCTTAGCTGGACTGAGCTTTATGTGACTAATCCCATTATGACTCCTGTGGAGTTGTGCTCTTTCAAAATTTCTTGAGTAATAGTCTGTTATGAGTACATACTTATTCCCATGTCATGCGAACAAATTCGTTCTCACAATTTGACATGGGCCATCTGCTTTTTCATCTTTGTCCCTGGCTTAATTTCAGTGAGATTTTATTCACTTCCTGACAAAATGTGTGTTTTTGCACTCTTTTGGGACCAGATTTTCCAGGAACCTGAAGTCCTTCTTTGACACCTAAGGGACAGAGCCAGACGTTTTGAAGTGCTCTGCAGCTCCTGTTATTTCTGAAAACAGAAGAGTCCCTGAGGATGCCCTGACATCTCAGTGTGGGGAGGGAATGGGAAAAGAGGAGGTAGGCACGTTGGAGAGGTAATATTCTTGGGCAGCAGGCAATTCCTCATGACAGTGCTCATTGCCTAACACATTTGTCCTGCTGTGCTCAAAGCACTGCACAGACATGTCCCACACTGGATGCACTTTT